>CM067476.1:35558782-35573214 GCA_034552555.1 Semaprochilodus insignis
GCCCCAGAAGTTACATTTCTTTCTTTTGGAAAATGAAAAAGAGCAGAGAAACTGCCTTTTGTACACTGAGAATAACGTTAGGGTTAGGGTTAGGGTTCGGAGTAGGTATTATACAAAATGAACATAAATCAATCTCCTCAGGAGTATGTTTGGTGTGTGTGTGGGTGGGTGTGTGGGGTATCAGGTTTATGCAACATTGTGGGGTCCAAAACCTCTTCAAGTACTCATACTGTGCGGACCTTTCGTCCTTGTGGACCTTTCATCCTCATTAAATGGCAATAGAATGATGATGTAAGTCATTAGATTTAGAGGTCAGAGTAGGGTTGGGGTAAGGGAGAGGTTAAGGTAATGGTTAGGGTAAGGGTTTGGTTATTAGTAGGTCTGGCTAAAGCTTGGGTAAGTAATGTAGTGGCCCGTGTGTGTGTATGTGTGTGTGTGTGTGTGTGTGTGCGCGCACGCTCGCATTTGCATTTGTGTGGGTGGTGCGCGTATGTTGTGGCTGACCTGCAGGTAAGTGACAGTAACGGAGAGTGTGGCACTCTCTGAGAGGTTCTTTATGCCGGGAGTCTTTGATCTGAGAGTAAACTCTTTCTCATGCCTCTACCTGTTTGTGGTTTTCTCTCCTGACTCCACCCTCCTTCGGCTATTTGCATGCAAAGCTAAGAGCGTGTGTTTGTATGAGTCATAGTGTGTGTTTCTTGCCTTTGTCATTAATCACATCTTTGCAATACACACACACACACACACACACACACACACACACACACACACACACACACACACACAGACACACAGACACACACAGACACACACAGGCATACACAGACACACACACACACACACACACACACACTCACACACACACAAACACATACATCAACAATTCCAGAGAAGAAGCTGTGCAATTAGAAGCGTTTTTAGGTCAGGACTCATGAGGTACAAATGACTAACTGGAAAAGGAGCCCACATTATGAGAAACCAGTACTAATTTTAAGACATAAGTCAGACTTGCAAAAGTGAAAAACAAAACAAAGCCATCAAACAACATCACAATGTACCACTTGCTAAACTTTGCAATGTGCTTGCAAAACTGCATTAACGTAAATTAATTTACAAACATAACATGACCAAAGAGGACATAAATTATGATTCTCACTATCAGTCAAGTTAAACTATGTTAGATCAGTCGGTTTAATGGAATAACCTATTAACTTATTATATAATTAACTTAACTAGAACTTGCTGCTATCAGAATAAAACCTCATATATATATACATATATATTAAAAATGGAACTCAATTTTTTTAAAGTAATGTTGAAGCTTTTCTAGTTGTTTATTTACCACACTGTATTTTTTTCCATAATGTAAAGGTCAGCTGGCATTTTCATTTTCAAATTCTGTAAAAAAGAACAAAATGACATATAAATGGAGGCTTTCTTCCAACAGCAGAGATATATGTTGTCAGCGTACAAAGAAGCACAAGTACTTCCAAAACAGTAACTTTCCAGGAGTAAACTTTCAGTGTAAATTAAAGTAACAAGATTTTATTAACAGTCTTTTTATTTTTTATTATTATTTACTTTTAAGTCATTTAAAGCATTTCCGTAGGTCTATTCATCATTATATTTTCACACAAAGTAAAAGACAGCCGCTGTGCTCAAATTACGCACAGAAGTCAAAACTGAAATAAAAGAAACAGGCTTTTCTTGTAAAGGAGCATAATATATATAATGTATTTATTACAATTACTGCTTTTTGCAATTATATATGCACTAAAATTTAGAGGAAATGCCACATTTGAGTTTGTTGCATTGGTGTTAAAATGGACAAAATATGTAATTTGACCCAAAGTTTCACACAAAAAACTCTTTTTCATTGATGTATTGATTTATACTTATTTGCATAATTTAAAAACTTGCTTTCTGTTACAATTTCATAATAAAAAAAATTAGAAACATATGTTGTTACAAGGATTTCTGTTAGTTAAGAATGTTTTTTTCTGTGTCTTGTAGTAAGACAGAGAGAGAGTTTTAGGAGACACTAGTCCAAAGGTGATGTTATATAGATTCATAATACAATCATACTACACAGTTATAAAACCGTATATATATTGAATAATATTATATAAACTGCCCTGTAAATTGCCACCTAATCATTGCCAGTTCATCTACGATAAAATCAGGCTATCAATGAATCTGTGTAATCGTGATAACTATATTATGAATTTCTCACTTTTCCAACCGGGGCTGTCATTGTTAACAAGTGTCCAATCATGTTGAATTTACACTGACCAGGCCAATCACCCAGCCCTGATGTCCTCTCATCTCCGCTAATCTCTCTGCTTTTCTCTTCCCCACAGTCCACGTTTTATTGTGGTGGATTTGACCCTTTTAGGATCTTTTGTGCTCAGTTTGTTTAGCATTAGGACCACCACTGAGCCCCTGGCTTTGTGCTAAGGCACCCTGCTGCCCACTCTGGAGCCAGGCTGAAGACTGCAGAGACTGCCTTCAAAGCCAGGCCAGGAGCATGCATGTCTCTGTTTAAAGCAGAGGGATCAGGCCTGACTGAAACGCTTTCATCAGACGCCATTGTTATTCCTGTCTTCGTTAGAGCGCACCTGATCTTACAGTAGCCGGGTCAGTCTGAGAGCACATGCCTGTCATCCTGGGCTACTAGATGTTCTGGGTTCAGATAGAGAATAAGAGTTCTTGAAAGGTTCCTGGAGGACTGTTTCTGAACATTTGGTGGGTGAAAATGACATGCTGCTTGTTTAAATGAGAGGTCTTTCTGCAAGAATCATGAAGAAGTAGAAGGAGAAGATGAAGAGCAAAAGGAAGGGAGAAATGCACCTATTATATAACGGGTTGCTTTATGGTTTAGTGGCTGCTTATATAGCTTATAGCATGAAATCACATTGGGGTCTTGGCCTTGACAGATGGTATAGAACGTTATTTCATGTGAAGGTTCTTTATGTTTAAAAAAAAAAGGTTCTTCACATTTGCATTTACATCTCATTTACAAAAATGATAACATTCATGTAAAGGTATATGTAAAAGGATCTTTGAGTGATGCCGCGTGTGTCATGTTTTCATAAAAGAACCATATTTGTGAAATACGTTTGTGAAGAACCTTTTAAAAGGTTTAAGGAACCGTCAAGTAATACAGAATTCCCCAGCTTGTATATATGTACCACTATGTGGAGGTCTCATCCACAGAAATGGTCTTCCAAAGAACCATCCATTGAAAGGTTCTTTTGGGAACCAAACAGTGGCTCTATGGCATCACTCCAAAGAGCCATTTGTTGCACCATCATTTATAAAATCAAATACATGAAGAAGGTTCCAAAAAAAGGGTTCTCTAGGAGTTCTTTGGTGAAGTATCCTTTGAATATTGAAATGTTTTTTGCGTGCTGCTTAAAAAGCTCTATTTTTTAAGGAAAACCTGGTGTATATGGTTATTTAAAGAATCCTAAAAGCAATATTTGTAAGTTATATTGAATATATTAATAACAACTAATAATATCATTATTAGCGTGAAGAACTTTTTGAAAGGGTTAAAGTATGTACACATAATAAAAATATTATATATCTTATATATCTCTACAAAAAATGGTTCCCAAAAGAACCACCCATTGAAAGGTTCCTTGGGGAACCAAACAGTGGCTCTTCTATGGCATCACTCCAAAAAAAAAAAAAAAAACAACCCTTTTAAATAAAATACATGCAAAAGTTTAAAAAGGGGGTTCTCCAGGAGTTCTTCAGTGAAGTACCCTTTAAATGTTCAAATGGTTCTTTTGTGTACGGTTCTTTAAAGAACCCTAAAAGCAATATTTGTAATTTATATTTACTATATTAATAATAACTAATAATTATTATTATTATTATTATATGTGAGGAACTTTTCAAAAGGTTTAAAGGACCTTCACACAATGAATATATATATCTTATATACCTCTACAACTGGCCAATTATGCCACTGTTTGGCTCCCCAAAGAACCTTTCAATGGATGGTTCTTTGGGAAACTAAACAGTGGCATAATATTATTATTAGTGTGAAGAACTTTTTAAAGGTTTATAGAACTTTGAAGTATTAAAAATGTATATATCTTATATATCTCTACAAAAATGGTTCCTCAAAGAACCATTGGTTGAAAGGTCCTCTGGGGACCTGAAAAGTGGTTCTTCTGTGGCATCACTCAAAAGAACCCATTGGGGCACCATTATTTTTAAAAGTGTTGTTAGTCATGTAAAAGGTTCCAGTTGAAATCTTCTCCTACTCTTTGCATAACTTCTACACAAGAGGGTTCTTTAGAGGTTCTTTGGTACAGCACCCTTTGAATGTTCTAATGATTCTGTGCACGTTTAAATGGTGAACCTTCACATAATGTAAATGTATATGCTATACTCTTAATAAAGATGGTTCTTTAAGGGTTCTTAAGCAAAGAAAATGGTTCTGTATAGAACCATGTACACTCAAAGAACACTTTGCACGAATAAAGGGTTGTTTGCATCATGAAAGTGTTCTTCAGATTGATGGAGTCTGTGCTGTAGAGAATTCTATATGGAACCTTTTAAAAGAGTTCTATATAGCACCAATAAGAGTTCTGCTATTGTTATGATGTCAGCTTTTTGGCGCTATATAGAACCTTTTAGAACCGTGTTGAGTTTATCCGTCTATGTGTACGTATTAGAATCGATTCCTCCTTCTTACTGGTGGACTCTGCCAGGTTAGTAAACTGGTCACAATGCAATAATGTCCAGAATCACGTACGACGGAAGCAGAGTTGGGTCAAAGCTGAAGCTGCGTGTAATTAAATGATTTAAATCAGTTCTATTTCCATCAGAACTTTCATTTGATGTCCGAGCCTTTGCAGAGCTCAGCTCACTCCCTTCTCTGCTTTATCTCTCAGTGTAAAGTGCAGGAAATAGCAGCGATATGTGGCGAATTGATAAACGTGGGAAGATCATATTTAATGTGTAACACCCTCACAGTTGTTTATGTTTCAGGTTTGAGGAAAACAATATGCTCCTCTGGTCCTGTACGGCTGTATGGAGCTCACCCTCTCTGCAGCTGCCAGACTGTGAACCGGAGCGGTTTGCAGGATGGAGCCCAGCTGGGAAAGAATCCGACAGCGATGCTGGTAAAACGCCTGATGAATGATTTTAGACAGAAGCTAAGAAAACAAACTAACCAGCTTTATATGTGTCCTGTGACTTTATAATGCTGCCTTGACTACACTTCAACCAATGCTGCCCAGAGAGAGAGAGAGGGGGGGGAGAGGAAGAGAGGGAAAGGGAATGAGAGACAGAGGGAGAAAAACAAATCGAGAGACAGAAATAGCGAGAGAGAGATAGAAAGAGAGTGGGGGAGAAAAGTGAAGAGAGAAAGGGAGAGAGAGAGGGAGGGAGACAATTAGAGACTCAGAGAGAGAGAGAGGGGAAGAGGGAGAGAGAGAGGGAGAGAGACAAATAGACTCAGAGAGAGAGAGAGAGAGAGAGAGAGAGAGAGAGAGAGAGAAGGAAATAGTGAGAGAGATAAAGAGAGGGAGAGAGACAAATAGAGAGACTCAGAGAGAGAGAGAGAAATAAATTCTGAGAGAGATAAAGAGAGGGAGAGAGAGAGAGTGACAAAGAAAGTATTTCACACACTAATATGGAGATCTCTTGCTCTTTTTCTCCCTCCCTCTTTCTCTCTCTCCGGCCCTCTTTCTCTCTCTCCCTCTCTCCTTATCTCTGTGCCCTTCTTTCTCCCCTGACTCTCTCT
Organism: Semaprochilodus insignis; assembly: GCA_034552555.1. Lineage (NCBI taxonomy): Eukaryota > Metazoa > Chordata > Actinopteri > Characiformes > Prochilodontidae > Semaprochilodus > Semaprochilodus insignis. Next base: position 35,564,547 of record CM067476.1, read on the forward strand.
CCCTCTCTTTCTCCCTCGCTTTCTCTCTCTCTCTCCCTCTGTCCTTCTCGCTGTGCCCTTCTCCCCCCACTCTCTCTCCCTCTCTCTCTCCCTCTCTCTCTCCCCCACTTTCTCTCTCTCTCTGTGCTCTTCTCTCTCTCTCTCTCTCTCTGCCCTCCTCTCTCTCTCTTTCTCTCTCTCTCTCTCCCTCTCTCTCTGGATGGAAGGATGGAAGTAATTAGTGGAGAACAAAGCAGAAAAATTAAAGTGGAGAGGAAATGTTGAGAAACACGAGTTTGGTAAATGACCTCATAAACACCCCCTCCTCGATCCCTCTCTCGTGCTCCTTTCCTGACCACCGCACCCCCCGAGATTCGCTGTCATACTCTCTCTCTCTCGTTCTCTCTCCCCTTCTCTCTCTCTCTCTCTCCCTCTCTCTCTCTCTCGGCTGCACGTCCGTTTCATCTGGTATTCATATGGGTTGTGTTCACCCCCCTGCTGCAATCCATCCCCAAACTATTTCCTTTTTCAATTTCCAGGGGAAGTTGTTAAATGGTTCCTGAACCAAACAAGGTTTTTTTTCTCTCCCTCGCTCTAAAACTCTCTCCCTCACTCCGCAACCCTGCCCATACGACCACATGCAGAAACCACAGACCAGGTCTTTTACACTGGATCATGAGAGTATGTGACACCAACCTGTCCAGGATGAAGTTTGTCCATTCATCTGTTTATTCAGGATTTACAAGTATTAGTAGATATGCAGGTCACATTAATACAGTCCAGCTGACTGTCCCTCTACTACTCATCACTCATTAGTATAAGCGCTTCTAAACCTCCTCCATCATTCCTGATCCTCCAGATCAACACAGGTACACAAACTACACACTGTAATCTGACACTAGTTTAACCACCAGAAACAGTGAGGAGAAACAGTGAGGAGAAACAGCGAGGAGCATTTTTGTCATGATCTCTCTCTCTTTCTCTCTCCAGGTCTCACTCAAACAAACAAACAAACAAACAAACACATAAAGACAGATGGTAATTAACCTTTAACTGTCATTGGAAACCAAATAAAACAATGTTTCTGGTGACACAGGTGCATCAAATATCTATTATAATTTGCCTGATTTTATCAGAACTTCTCTTCTCTTCTCTTCTCTTCTCTTCTCTTCTCTTCTCTTCTCTTCTCTCAAGAAACAAACAGATAAGTTGCATTAACTATGTGCATTATTTTATGTGTGAGGAATCAGACAGCTGATTGTTTTCCAGAAAGAACTTAATAATTTCTCTCTCTCTCTCGCTCTCTCTCTCTCTCTCTCTCTCTCTGCCTCTCTCTCTTTCTTTCTTTAGCCAAAGGCTGTGAATGCACATTGCTGTTGAAGGACGGCGGGTTCAGTGTTCTGAGGCAGACGTTCCCACCTCAGGCCGCTCTCTCTGTTCTCCACTCTGTGCCCCCCGGCCCCGCTGTGAGAGGGGTAAACCCAGGCCGTCCCGGGCCACTCTCTCTCTGCCCACTCTACGGTGCGGGGCGTGGCCTGAAGGGCCGCACAGCAGCTTCTCACATTAAGCGTCCGTGACAGGTGTCAGTTGAGCACACGCTGAGCGCTCTGATGAGTGTCCCTCTCGCTTACGATCCACAAGCCGGCACTTTTCACAAGTCACTGAAAAGACTGGTGAGAGAGAGGGAGGGAGGGAAGGAGGGAGAGAGAGACACGAAAAGAGGGAGAGAGAGAGGTGGGGGGTGGAATGAAGATGCTTACAACACACACACGCGCTAATGCTGCTCGAGGGTCGGTGTTCCCAGCCTGGCATCCCACACACGCCTGCTGCCAAGCTCAGTTAAGTTGGTGGGAGCGGAGTCAGGGGTTAGGGGGGGTGGGGGTTCGCAGATCTGCAATGTCAAAATTGTAACTGGTGGGGCTAAAAGTGAAAGCCATGATTATGTCTGTTTTGGTTAATATTAAGTGTGATTCAGTAGGGACTGATAGCTTCTTCACACCACTCAGGGCCAGTGCTGAACACAACAGGAGAAGCAGTTACATCATCCACTCCTCTCTTTCCATTCAGTCTTCTCTGAACTGAGAGAACTGAAATACAGCACCATTCTGGCTCATTTAGAAGCCCAAATGACGTGTTTCACAGGTTCGTGTGCTGCATTTTCTACCAGGATCATTATAGTCATCTGTACAGGCGAAAATTCATGTTTAAAGGAGCAATATGTAAGATAACACAATCTGTCAAATTCATTCTCCACATTCTCCTCCCTCTCATTTATTTACCAGTCTGAGGAACCATTACGAGTTCAAAATGAAACTTCATCCCTTTACTCACCATGAGCGTCTCCAATGTTAGCTCTAGTTCTGCTGCTATTTCAGTCGCTTGTTTTCTTTGTTTTTAAACATGTTTTCTTGCCAAGAGCTTCTTCTTCAAGGCGTGTTTCTTCTTCATCGTCTCATGTGGTAAACCCGACACCACAGTGACTCACTATCACCTCTTGAAGTACAAAAAAGTGGTATTATGAGACAGGACAGACTGGGGCTAGCTGGTTAGCATGCTAGCTTCAGCAGATATTTCTGCAGCACTATGCACAGATGTCTTTGACAGAATGTCAAAACTGTTACTTCTACACATTCTGTTGATAGTTTTAGTTTATTTAGGAGCAGTCCAAAAATCATACAAGTTGATTATGTAATTATTTCAAATTTCAGAAATGCGAATTTAATGTAAATATGTGTACAGATGAACCCACGTTTCCAACCTGTCAGTGTGCTACAGGCATTCCAGTGTGCAGTGTGTGAAAATTGTGTTCTTGTACACTCATCATCAAAAGCATAGTTGAACAAAGAGTTAGCTGGTTGTGGGTGAAGCAGTTAAACATTGACAGGATAATTTCATAAGTGTACTTTCAGGGACCCCCAGCTTTTTCACACAAGTTAATTAGGCACTTTGAATCCAGGCTGATTTACTCCATGGGAAAAATGAGGGCCGTTTTGGAAATTTGCAACAAAATGTTCCAACGTGTTCCAGTGTGTTTTGCTGTATGAACATTTTTCTCCACCGGATCTTCTGAAGCATGAGGCTGTTAAGGAGCCGGAAGGCAAAAACTGGCTTGGGCAAGTTATCATCATCTAATCGTAACTGGTATCATAAGGCTAGTATCACCACCGAAACACCCAGCCCAAACCAGCAAGCCTTCCAAACTGTGGTGGTTAAGTTGCTTTGCAAGTTTTCAGCTTCTAGCTGGTGTTGGCATATAACAGTGTAAGTTGTATGTTAGTATGATATGCCATTTTAGTATTTTTATTTTTTCTATTCTAAACAGTTTTGTACAGATTCTATTGGTCTGTCCATCACGAATATTCACTAAAGTGAAAGTAGTTGTATGTTAGTATGATATGCCACACACACACATACACACGCACACACACACACACACACACATATATGTTTTTTTTTTGTACTCCACCAATCCACAGTCAAACATCACCAACAAAGATCACTCCAAAAGCAAGGTGTGTAATAAAAAAAGGGCACGCTGCTCATCTTCAGTTTGACAAGCCAGAGAGTTTGGAAAGCCAGGGTATTTGGAAACATGCTGTGTGCATAGATGGAGGCCATCACAGAACTTTTTGGTTTAAATGAAAATCTATCTGGAGAAAGGAAAACACTGCATTCCAGTATATTCCCTGTGAAGTTGTTTTGGAAATACAATACTTTGGTCCATACAATTATATATACACCAACTGGCCACATATTACATTACTTAATTTCTACACTCATTGTCCATTTTATCAGCTCCACCATATAGAGGCACTTTGTAGTTCTATAGTTACAGACATTAGTCTGTTTGTTTCTCTGCCCACTTTCCAAGTGATTTTGTAGCCTTCTTGTTGGTCATCGTTTTCACACAGTGTAAATGACAACTGCCATGATCGAATGGTGTAGAAAATAATAATTAAATATTAGCTAGAATTATTCAAGAGACAAACGTCTGTTGATCTTAGTGAAGGATTTTTGTCTGTTTGTCATGTTTTATTAGTCTCATTTGGGTTGTATGTCATGTTTTGATAGTACTGGAAATGTACACTGTTTTAAAGCATACAAGCTGTTACAGTCAGGGTTCCCTGTAAGACTCATTTCCCAGAAACCTCTGTGAGTTCAGGAAAGTCTGTGACTATTGTGTAACTAATATGCCAGGTATGTAGTTATGCGCTATTGTAGTTAAAGGAGTTAAGAAAACATTGTGCTACTGTGAACCTTCTGATTTCATCAGATCAGGTGTAAGGACTTTACTTGCCAGCTCGACTCACCCTTCTAATTCCGCTTTGAAATTGAGCAATTTACTGAAACCGTCCTGTCATGAGTTTACACTGGAAGATCATCAGACAGGTTAGTCATCAGCTCTTCATTAACACGATGGTGTTCAGTACTAATACTCCACTGTGGCTTATCACTCCATCAGACGAGGGTCCATTAAAATGCTCGCTGATGTTTAGAATAAGTCAGGACTGGTCCTGTTAGAGTAGGAGAGGGTCAGTGTGAATTACTGGTCAGTAATAACTGAAGTTTATACTGTAGATTATATTGGTTTAGTTTGATTTGTTTAACCCAGTGTAAGTCTCTCCCTTTCTTTTCTCCTTCTCTCTCTCTCTTTCTTTTCTCTTTCTCTCTCTTATCTCTCAGTCTCTACCTTTCTTTTCTCTTTTTCTCTATCCCTTTCTTTTCACCTCCTGTCTTATCTCTCAATATCTCCCTTTCTTTTTTCTTTTCTTTTTTTCTCTTTTCTCTTCACTTGTGCTTACGTATCTCCCTGTCCCCCATTCTCTTCACCTCTTCTCTTATCTGTCCATCTGTTTCTTTTTTCTATCTTCCTCTCATCTTTTCTCGTCTTTTACTTTCTCTTATCTCCTGCTTTCTCTTTTTTTCCTCATCTTTAATCTCTCGCTCTCTTCTTTTCTCCCCCTCTCTCTTATCTCTCTCTTGTCCTTTCTTCTCACCTCATTACTTTTATCTCTCACTCTCCTTTTCTTGGGTTTTGCTTTCTTTACTCTTTCTGTNTTTCTTGTTTCTTCTTCTTCTTCTTCCTCTTCTCTCTTTTCTCTCCCTCTTTTTTCTTTCTTTTTTTCTCATTTTCTTTTCGTTGTCTGTCTCTCTTTCTCTTAATATCTTTTGTCTCTCTCTCCCTGTTTCTTCTTCTCTAACTCTTTTCTCTACATCTTTCTTTCTTTCCTCTTTCTTTGTTTTTCTTTCCTCCTGCCCTTTTCTCCCCCTTCTTTCTCTCTTTTTTCTCACGTCTCATCTCTCTCTCTCTCTCTCTCTCTCTCTCTCTCTCTCTCTCTCATCAGGATCCCATCATTAGATCATGGCAATAATGCCGTTTGCATCTCAGTGATCCCACAGCAGGGAATCAAACACTTCTCAGGACCCTTACACACACACACACACACACACACACACACACACACACACACACACTCCTATTCCGTTCTTCAGCCTATTGAAGTGCTTAAACACACTCTTTACACTCTCATTATTCCCTCTCTGAGGCCCATCCTTTCACACGGCCAGCCGCTGGTACAGGGACTCTGCTGAGGATTACTGAGGGACACAAAAGCACACTGTTTATTTAACACCCTCTTTAAAGGGGGGAGAACTTGTCTTCTCCTCCAACAGCAGGCCGAGAACATCTTGCTGTGAAGATTTACGGGATTGTTTATTACTCCGGCTTTCAAAACTCTCAACACATAAAACTCAGTGTGTTCAGGTGACGATACACATACTGTGTACGTGTACAGATTCACACTAACATTATACGCAGGGTATCAGTGATGAGCTCCGAGTCTCTCTCAGAAAAACTGGGCTCTGTACACAAACACAAACAAACGTGACCACTGTAATAAGAGTAGAACCTTTTTAGCTCTATCAAGAACCACTTTATAAGGGTTCTTCGGAGAACCAAATACAGCAGGATTTCATAGTTACATATATAAACAATGAATTTAATAAAGTAACCTCAAAGAACTCTTTTAAACTAAGTTTAATAGCAGCATTCTCCCACATCTTCAATAATAATAATAATAATAATAATAATAATAATAATAATAATAATAATAATAATAATGCCACATCTGCTCTGTTATCACTATGACTATCAAAACACATGCACATAATAGTTTAAACAAATAAACAAACATATTAGTAAATGAATAAAATAATGAGTAAATAAATAAACACATTTACTGTATTAATATTACCTTTATAATACAGTAATAACAAAGTAATTATTTTTACCATATTTGTAATAAATAAGTGGTCGTTTTTAAAACATCACTTCCTCAGCTAGCATCAGAAATACCTGGTGAGTAAACAAAGCGAATGAATGTTTATTTCTCCTCCTCTAGCAGTGTTCTCACCTCTATATTAATGTTGTTTATCTAATGAAACTGTGAGAGAACAGGCTGCAACAAATACACCCTGCTCGAGCTGAGGGAGTCCTCCCCATCCTGTCTGTTACATCTCGCGCTAATGTTTGAATGTGTGTGGTGTTTGTGTGTGTGTAAGTATGTGTCTCTCTTTCTGTCTGTGTGTGTGTATATGTGTGTGCATATGTCTGTCTGTGTGTGCGTATGTCTGTCTGTGTGTGTGGTGTGTCTGTGTTTATGTGTGTGGTGTGTGTGTGTGTGTGTGTGTGGTGTGTGTGTGTGTGTGTGGTGTGTGTGTGTGTGTGTCTCTCTTTGTGTGTGTGTGTGTGTTTAATTTTTATGAGAAAAACGACACTGACATTTTGACAATGTGTGTCTCAATCAAGCACTCGGCCCGCGCAGCGGTGGTGTTTGATCGTAACCCCCCACAAAGTGACCAAAGCCAAGCTTGTCAGCGCGAGACGAGGGCATTAGCATTTATGCAGATCATCTGCTCATCTGCATGTCTTACTAATTACAGTGAGTGTTTGTGTGTGTGTGTGTGTGCGTTTGTGTGTGTGTCTCTCTGTGTATGTATGAACGTGTGTGAGTGTGTGTGTGTGTGTATATGTGTGTGTGTGCATGTTTGAGTGTCTCTGTGTGTGTATATATGTGTGTGTGTCTGTGTGTGAGTGCATATGTGTGTGTATGTGTGTGTGTATGTGTGTGTACGTGTGTGTGTGTGTGTGTGTATGTGCATTTGTGTGTACATGTGTGTGCCTGTGAGTGTGTGTTTGTGTGTTTGTGTGTACGTGTGTGTATGTGTGTACATGTGTGTATGTGTGTATATGTGTGTGTGTGCTGAGTTAATTAGGAAGTCTTTGCCCAGGATTCCTAAAAGGTCAGATTTCGCCAGAGGCTTGAATTTATTCTCCTTTAACGTGACAAACTAAAAGTGACAAGTGCAGTGACAGTTGTTTTCTCCTCCTGTGTGAGGGGTTTAAATCGTTCTCTGGTAATTAATTTGATTGTACGGGAGGTGATCTGTTAATCAGCATAGTAATTATTCCCTGACGCACGCTAAATCTTGTCCTAGGCTCGCGGACCGGTTTAACAGACTGTGTGGGAATGTGTCCGGAAGAACAGATGAGGCTGTCTCAAATGCTGCTGACACTCACTGACCCAAAGTCGCAGGATATAAAGAGGAATGCCACCGGTTTTCCAAGATATCCGCGTAATTCAGTCATAAACATGTAAACAACGCGCATGTAAACAAAACGTGTCATATCAGAATTTTCCACGGTGGTGGTGATAGTGAAGTAAGACCCAGATGTCAGAGAAATCCAATGCCTCTATGAGCTCTCTCACACGGAGTTATTACACGAAGCGGTTATGACTCCTCAGCCTGATGTCTGACCCTTTGTGTTATAATGGTTAAATGATGAATCTTTGGTCTAAAAAGCATTTGAGTCTGTTTAGTTTAATCGATCCATTGTGGATGGGTACATGAAGTGTATTCTAATGCAAACTAGAATTGGGATAGTAAACACAGTGGTTATATGTGTGTAGTAGACATGGAGACCCCTGGTTCCCATCAACACCACTGTAAAGAAATCTGAGCCTGCAAGTTTCTCTACCAATGAACCATTTCACATCAGACCACTCTGAACTGCCTACAGCAGTTTAGCTCCCGCCCATTCACATATATAGATATGTGATTCTAGATCTAAAATATATATCGATACTGAAACAAAACCTTGTTCGTACATTTTTGCTGATTTTTAGTTTTTGACATATTTTAATCTTCATGATGAATGGAACAAAAGAAATGGCCCACAGTGACTTGAGAAAACTCGGTTACACGGACTCACATTAAAAGGAAGTATGTTGGTATCTTCTTCTGCAAAGTTAGCAAGATACAAGGTTTTGTTTCAATCCATATATTACCATAGATCAGAGTTGTGTAATAACTTATATACCTTGTGCACAGACTGCATATTATATTTTTTATTATTTTTTTTCATATTTTCCCCCAAGTATGTTACGTTCAGCAAATAAACGTAGTGGTTTAAAGAAGATGTCATGACTTATTTTACTTAGACACTAACAAACACATTTAAAGCATCCCAACACACACACACACACACACACACACATCCCCATATATGTATACACACACACACACACACACACATACACACACACAGACATATATATATATATATATATATATATATATATATATATATATATATATATATATATATATATGTATATATATATATATA
>CM067476.1:35577935-35623230 GCA_034552555.1 Semaprochilodus insignis
GTTACAGCGACTGTCCTTAACACCACATCAACGTGGCCAAAGACTGCAGTGGTGTCGTGCATGACAGTCATGGAGTGACTCAGAATGGCAGCGGGTCGGCTTCAGTGATGAGTCCCGCTTTTGTCTTGGTGGAGATGATCATACTGAGAGACACTACTTCTGTATGTGTAGCTCAATAAATATTGCCCATATCAGTCTAAATTTATCATCATTTATTGTTCCTGGTAACCTTTATCTTCCTTCCCAATATCATCGCAAATAGCTATTAATTTGAAGATGAGTGTATGAAAATGTGTGGGGTTTTGTGACGTCACAGAAAGAGTGAATTTAAAGCAGGCTGTTTTGTAGCTGGTATGCTTTGAAATGTTAACAATGTTTATATAATACATAAAACTTTTATTAGTCAGAAATTAAGTTTTTCACAATATAAGCCCTTTAACTTGATTACAGGACTTCAGGTTATATGGTACAGTTTGGTAGATCATATAGTAGCCCCTAATTGAGAATTTCTTTTCCCACCGAAACTTCTTGTACTCTTTTATAATGATACACTAGAGACTAAAATACGGAATAAGCAAGAGTTTCTTAACCGGATGGCCCATAATTCTTGGATCCACCCTACCGTGAAGAGATGCACTGACTGACTGCACATGTCCCGCTGTGATTATGCTGTGTTTGTTTTTTTCAGATACCATGGACGTTAAAACCCGGTCATGCTGAGAATCATTCTGCATTGCTTAACCAGAGCGACAACAACAAGCTGTTTGAAAGCAGGCGGAGGGAGAATGTCAGGCCACGATGGGTTTGGTCATGGAACGCTTGCTCGTCTGACTGGCTAGTGTCAATGTCCATTAAGCCTTGGACATCATTTGTGAAGGGGGGCACTGCGGCTTCATCGTATGCCTAAAGGTCCTGGTATGGAGCCAAGCACTGCACATGGGCATCGGCAAACAAATAAAAGTAAGATATTTCAAAGGGAAGCTACACCAACTGTATATTTGAGCCTGCGACACAGTTTACTTTACAAGCCACTTTAACTCGGAAAAAAACATTGCCGTCTATTTTAGGTGACCAAAACAGCTAACCTCAACTAGCTTGCCTTGACACAAAGAGATGCTAATCTTTCTTTCTTTTTTTGTGACCAAGAAAACAGGGGGAGATAAAATCCAGCGATTAACTGAATGTAATTGGCCCTAGAGTGTAAACAGTGAGTGTTCAAACGGAGTGAGTGGTGGAAATTCAAAGCACCAGATAAAGGAATGCAGGGATGGGAGGAAGAGGAAGAGAGAAGGTAAACAGATTTTTTTTCTGCACTCCAGTGATTTCCTAGACATCCGTAACCACTGGGCAGAAAAACAGCTTTTTAATTCTAATTTGATCACATGGCTAAACTGCACAGTACTCTATATATACACCCATATATATGTACAATAGAAAGAGAGAGGGAGGGAGAGACAGAGAGAGAAAGTTTTTATGCCTGCAATAGACAAGAGTGAAATGAGTATAAAAGGAGCGTCCACCCTGTGCTCACTCAGAGGTGATGGGTTGTGGCTTGCCACTTTGTGCTGACAATGGTCAGACAGTTCAAAAGGACATTTCTCAATGCAAGACTACAAATAATATAGGTCTTTTACATATACCATACGTAATACTGTGAATGTTTAATGTGAAATGTGAAACGTTTCAGGTAACCTTGAGAACATCTCAATCCGTGTAAGGCATAGAGAGGCATAGCATGAGAATCCATCATGTTACTGTGTTAAATATAGCCACATGGGCTCAGGAATACTTCGGAAAACCATTGTCACTTAACACAGCCCGCCACTGCATCAAGAAATGCAACTTGAAACTCTTATACAAGGAGAAAGCCATACATCAAAGATTCACCACCAAGTTCCCTGGGCCAGAGATCATCTCAGATTATCTAAAAGACAGTGGAAATGTGTGCTGTGGTCAGATGAGTCCACGTTTTTAGCTTGTTTTGGGGAACAAAAAAAAACTTCATGGACTAAGAGAGCATGTGCTTGACTGTCCTGCCTACAGTCCAGAACTGTTTCCTATTGAGAATGTATGGTTCATCGTGAGGAGGAGTATCAGACAACAACAACCACAGACTGGCATGCAGCTGAAGTCTTGTATCAAGTAAGAACAGGCAAAAATTCCACTTTGCAACTCTGCAACAGTTGGTGTCCTCATATATACTGTATATATACTATATACTGACAACCCACTTTACTGAGTCCACCTCCTTACCTGCGCCTACACTCTTTTATCAGGTCTACATACGGTACTATCTAGGTGCACTTTACAGACTATAGCCCTGCTGTTTCTCTGCATACCCTTTTACCTTGACCACTGATGAAGGACTAGAGGATGACCAGCACAAACTGTGTAGCAGCAGATGAGCTATGGTCTCTGACTGTACATCTACAGCATGGACCAGCAAGGTAGGAGTGTCTAATAGAGTCAGTGTCACTGCAGTGCTGAGAATGATCCACCACCCACATCATACCTGCTCTGTGGTGGTCCTGTGGGGGTCCTGACAATTGAGGAACAGAGTGAAGGGGTAATAACAAAGTATGCAGATAAACAGATGGACTACAATCTGTAATTGTAGGACGACAGGACGCTCCTATATGGTCAGTGGAGTGGATAAAAAAGGCAATGAGTGTATATACAAGTAGGTGTACTAAGTGAAGTGGTCAGTGTATGTATATTTGTATATTTATATTTGTAAATGTATATATCGCTGCTGGAAAAAAACATTCTTAACTATGATACATGAAAGAAACACACACACACACACATATATACACATATTTAAAAGAATCCTGAAATAGCCGGTTGAGCAAAAGTGTTGAGTGCATGCCTTTTCTTTGGGGCGTGTTCATATTTTATTGTGTTGATAGTGTCTTGGCACCGATATTACTGTGTTGGGGGGCATGTCTTCCTATAAAACTCCTTTTTTGTCTCAGCAGACAGTGTTTATACCTGCCCTGAAGAGTCAAGATAAACAATCCTGGTGCCAGTGACAAGTGAGATCCCGTAAGGCAACACGATGCACTCAAAACACGGATTACACGTTCCTCGCTCCGGAGCTTCTTTCCTCACCTGAGGATCTCCCAGTTTACCCAGTGACAAAAGCCGCTCCCTCTTCAGCTCCACTGCCAACAATCCCCACAATGCTTTGGGACACGGTAGCTGGACTCTTTGACAGTAGTTGAACAAACAGGGCCCCGAGTTGCTTAATTGTGATCAAGGGTCAGTTTCTCACACCCAAACCCCATTACCTAACCAACAAGGCTGAGAACCCTACGCTGCTCTCAGATCAGTGGAGAAGAAGCCGGAGAGTGAAGCATGAGAAACAGTGCGCAATGGAAATTTGACTGTGGTTGCAGGGAAGCTACATGCCTAAGGTAAACAAGGCAAGTTGCTGCAGGCTTGGTAATGGGCATTCATCAAGTCTGTCAGTTATGGGGAGGCTCCTGCGTGGTACACTAACTGCGCTGTATTGTAATGAAGCCCACTGTAATGGGAGAAAAAGAAACAAGCGTTCTTTTTCTCCCATTGTGCATACAGGAAAAGTGGAGCTGTTGTAGGACTGCCAGCAATGTTCTGTGGAACCTTGTAAGTCGTAGGCATGTGTGCGCACCACTCAGTCAGTTTAGCTTCTTTCATAAAACTTTTATATGTTGACTCATCACACCTTTGCTGCTTAACTTTAATGACCTGAAAACAAACACAAATTCTGCATCTCAGCCATCCGCACACAATGAAGCCATATTGCCCTCTACGCTTCCTGTAGAGTATTACTGCATATGGAGCAGCAGAGAAAATTTGTGTGGCAACATCTTTCTGTAATTGTTGCCATCATTAACTAAACGACTATCCCAAGGCTGAAAAACGCAATGCTTACTTCACTGTCCTTTTTTGTCTTGGGGGTTCACTCTGCATTTTTGAAGCAACAGTTGTGTCATGGCTGGCTCCTGAGCTAAACCAGTTATGGTTTCAGTAGGCGGTGTTGAATATGTAGTGCTTTAGGATGGCCACTTTCATAACCCCAAAAAGGAGGACATCCCACCCCCAAAAGGAGGACTTCATAACCTAACCTATTTAACACATAAATGATTGCTTTACTCACATTCGTGAGTCAGACAGGAGCTTAGTAATTGACCAGCATTTAGAGGGCTGACCTGTGGTTAGCTGGTAGATGAGCAATGTCACATGACCCTGGTAAACCAATGAAATGCGAGGCATTTCTTTTGACACGGACGTGAGCCAATGGCACACATAATATTGTTCACGAGTGAACATTTGAAATAGTTCATCCCGAAAAGAGGACTAATAGGTGTCCATCCAGGTATTGCGCCGGTCAGAGGACTGGGAGTTGAAAAACCGGACGGTCCGGCCTAAAACCGGACGTGTGGCCACCCTAGTAGTCCTGCAAGCTAAACAAGCTAACTCTAAAGAGTGATACTTCTAGGAAAAACGAGCCAAACAGACAAAAAGGTGGTGCTGCTAGCAAAGCCGAACTAAACAAGCTAACTACAAAGTCTGATCATGCTAGCAAAAATAAGCTGAGTAAGCTAAGAGAACGTGTATTACTAGCCATAACAAACTAAATAAGCTACAAAGTGTGGTGCTGGTGGCCAAAAGCTAATCAAGCTAACCGGAAAGTGTACTACTAGTGAAAACAAGTTACATAAAACGTGGTGCTGCTGTAGCAAAACCAGGCTAACTAATAAAGTGCTGCACATAGAAGACAGCCTTACAGAGTGCATTAAACGTGAGACACCCAGTGCGCAAAATCAGCAAATATATCTCCACCTTTTAAAAGAACCGGGGAAAAAGTGCCTCTGCCCACTTTTTTACAGCCCTCTCAGGGTTTACACTTGAGGACCAGCAAAATATCACCACATGATGCACACTCAGAAACCCCCACCTGCTTCATCACTCCTTCTCTGTGCTGTGTTATTGTATTATTTCTCACAGTCATACACATACACATCTCTCCCCCTCCTCTTTTCCTCCGCTGTCCTTTGATGTGAAAGGAGCTGGCAGTAAATTCCACTCCTTTATCCCAGTTCCCGTTTCGATTAGCAAGGTTAACAAGCTTCCCCAGCTTAAGCTAATGAGAGGCCGCCACACAGAGGGGTCACTACACTGTGCCCCCCTCCCTTCTCTCCTCTTTTCCCCCTCGTTCCTTCTCCTCCGCTGCTCGGCACGACCGTCCCTCTCTCTGTCTGTCCTGCTGGGGACAGATGGGGGGGTTCTCATTAAGGCAGGATGTGCCAGGATGCAGTAAACTCTCTTTTTTTCCTTTTCTCTCTTTTTTCTTCGCTCCCTTCATTTTTTTTCACAGGGTAAGAGAGTTTCAGGGCTGGAGGAGATCACTTACAGATGTAGAGGAGACTGGGAACAGACATGCCGCTGGGAAAGAGAGAGAGAGGGAGAGAGAAAGAGAGAGAGCAGGAACACAGTTACTGCGGAGAGGTGCACTATTCCTCATTGGAGATAAGTGTCTGAATCCGATTTAGGCAACAGTCTTCCTTAACTCGTTGAACTTCAGGCTTGTTATTCAGGTTTGGAGGTTCTTTGGAAGAGCCACCGTGTTTTAGTGGCTGGTTCTTTAAAGTCTGTGTAAAGGAAAATCAGACTTTGGTTCAAAGCACATTATACATTGTACATATATGTATTTTAAATCATTTAAATTTGGGTGGGCAGTTAACAACACATTTTGCAGTGGTGTGACAAACTCAAAACATATTTATTACTGCCACCATGCCGCCATCCCAGACGTCTCAGCATGAAGTTGTAGAGGTTCCTAATGGTGTCCTGTGATAATCCATCCCATGCAGCTTGAACACAGGTCCTGCAGATTTTGTGGTAGGGGTGGAGTGTTGATAGTGTGTCCAAAAGCATCCCACACATTTTCAGTCAAGGATAGGTCTGGTGATGTGGCTGGCCATGTCATAGTATCTGTGTCTTCAAGGGAAGCTCTTGAGACAGAAGCAGTATGCAGCAGCAGTATCCGGAGTGTGCGTTCAGGAAAAGTAGGGCCACTGGTTGCAGGACCTTATGCCAATGTACCTGTAATGGAGACCAAAGTTGATATGGCATTACACACCACACCATAACACCAGACCTTCTCGACGTGTGACGTGTGACGTGTGACGTGTGACACTGACCACGGTGTCTACACACATAGATTTGTTGGTCGTCTCCACCAAGACAAAAGCGGGACTCATCACTGAAGATGCCATTCTGAGTCACTCCATGACAGTCCGGCGCGACAGCATTGCAGTCTTTGGTGATGTTGACGTGGTGTTAAGGTTAGTCGTTGTAACAGTTTGCGTACATGGAGTCCTGTGTTGTGCAGCCGCCTGTCAATGGTGCTGGCACTAACAGGATGACTCATGGAGGGCAACACTGTTCACTGAATGTCCGCAATCATGGCTGTTGGGTCAGTCATTAGGCCCGTCCTTGCTTATGTCACATGCGCAGCTGGGCATTTGCATGTCTCACGATGTAAAACCTACCCACCAGGTTGATTCCTTCTAGGTGCAGCTATTTGTGCAACCATTCTTTTGATGATGAGCATATATACATACCTACATACAATAACAGTGAGGATTTATGGGGTTAATTCATTCTCCATGTGGTTAGATGTGACTACACTGTGCAGTTTAAACCTGTCTCTTATTAATGAAGTGGGCTTCAATACAATACCAGTAGACAAAGGTTCAACAAAGCCAGGCAATGTCATAGCAATAAAAGTGACACTCACACATCAGTTAAAGCCCCAGTTGCCAGCACTTCCCACCACAGACTTTTAACAATGTAGAGGTTTATAAACACCCATACAAACACAGAACCAAACAAATATGTTTCAATATATTTATATATTTTTATATAATTCCATCAATCTCTGTGTAACCGTAGCTGGTTTGTTGCTTTATGTAGCAATAAACCTTTTTTTCAGGTACAGTATTTTACATTTTGTAAAAAGTCATTCTTAAAGTTTTCATGGTTTCTCGTCTGTCTAAGGACATTGGTTTCGTCCTAGGGCCTTCTAATCCTTCAGATAAGACCTCAGGATTTCTGTGCAATAAAAAATATGCTTTAGTTCATACTTATTTAACAGCGTTCTTGCTTTGTTTAAACTTAAAGAGTAGTAATACTCCTGTTTCCTTTAGATGCAAAAGATGGGTAACTGCTAACTAAAAAATGACCCATTCAGCATTTTTATTTCTCAGTGGTATCTAGGTAGACGCAGCCAAATGAGCTCTCTCTTTGGGCTTTGGGAGCTATTTCACATTTTGATATATGGTGGGTCTCAAGGCCTTCTGGAAGGTCTAGATATGTCACTGACTGTGTATATGAGTAATAGTCCTACCAGATTTCAGTCATTTGTTAGAGGTAGAGGACATCATCTGCTCTGTGTCAGGGCTCTTTACTAGTCACTAGTCACTATAAATGGCGTGAAGGTGAACTATGCTGTATGTTAATGTTTAATCTATAGCCATAAAATGCTTAGTAGTATACTAATGCTAACCACCGTTAGCATTAGTGTACTACTAGAATATCATAGAACCCTTGTAGGCCTATCTTCAGTAATCATGGTTCACCATTGCACACATGCACACACACAAAGGGACCATGACCCCTCAGATGAACAAATTTTAGTTTCCAGTCAAACATGTCCAATCTATCATTCTTAGCACTTTGGGTTTACACAATACAAGTAATGAGAGGATGAAATTCATCTACAGTGTACGGGCCTCAACCTGTGTGTGTGTACTGTTGAGAAAACAGGACATAAACAAACACAACTTCAAACACCACTTCATGTCGTGTATGTGCATGTGTGTTTATTTTGTATGTTCATTTCCATGTCCTTCTTTAAAGAGCTCACATCACTGGAAAAAGCTGATTTTACTCACTTTCTGAAAGTAAAAAAGTTTGAGGTGTCTGTGTTAACATACAGGTCACTCGTCAGACCTAACAGTCCATATGACGTCACTGTTAGAAGAAAACTTTCATCTGCAAAGAAACTTCACAGATGAAGGACAAAAAAGTTCTTTACTTTGGAAGTTCCAGGAACAAGTTAATTGTTTCCCAGTAATTTGGTAACATTTCTATTGCTCGTTTAAATTATAGTATTCTAATTATAACAAAAAACAAAGCTGAGCAAAAATGGATATCCAAGGTTTTGTTCCTATGGCAAGGATATGCAAAACAACCCCATTTTGATTGGATTGTTTTGTGATGTCACAAAAACCAACATAGTCTTTACATATATATTTATATACTCAACCCACAGCAGTTTAGCCTCATCCACTCACACTGAATTTATAAGCAGTGTATTAGCCTGGACTGCCAATGCATTACAGGGCAGATAGTAGGAAGTAATTTACCTATATCACTCTTACAGAGCCAGTGTAATCTTGTTCTAAGTACCTGCTTTAAATAAAGTTCCAAAGGCCAATACATGACCGATATATATTCACCATATTTCTCTCCCCTCACTGTAAACTAGGTGGTCCTAATCATGGGTAACACTTCCATAAGTATTCCCCTGGCCAATCACAAGGCTTACGTCTCTTGCTCTGCCCACACAAAAGTTTCAGAGTAAAAGAAACTTAGCGAGGTAAAGCTAACCCAGCTTAACCAAAAGCTAGCAAGCTAGACCACATAGTTGCCAGTCACCCATTTGATCCTTAATCCACACACCAACATTGTACATTAATCTGTGCCATCATTCAGTACGTTTGTTTGTCTGTTTATCTGTCTGTTCATCTTTTCTTTCGCGATTGAAACTATTGTTTGTGTGTGTGTGTGTGTGTGTGTGTGCGTGTGCGTGTGTATATGTGTGTGCGTGACATCCCCTTCACTCACATTAGGCTCATCCGCCACTGCTCCGGGCAGGGGGTCTAACACAGAAGAGGACAATGTTAATCAGGAGGATGGGGGTAATGATAATTTAATTAAAAGGTTGCTCGTTCTCGCTCTCTCTCTCTCCCTCTCCCTCTCCCTTTCCTACACATCCAGGGCAGTGTTCGCCCTTACTGTACCCACGGTGCTCTTAATTGAGAAGTGCGTCTCCAGGGGCATTGGCTGTGGCTCTTAACGAATCCTGAGGGTTGTTAATTGCTAATTGGTTAATTAATCCTTACAAGTCTCATGTGCAATGAGGAAAGGAGAGAGAGAGAGAGAGAGAGAGAGAGGGAGGGAGGGAGGGAGGGAGCAGACAGCAGCTGAACATGTCATGTTGCCTTTGTTCTTGTATTTTAACAGCATGTTTCTGTAGTATCCATTAAAGTGATGCTACACCTCGCCTCTTAACAGCCTCGCTGCGGGATGAACATAATATCAAAGAGTGGAAAACATGTAGTAGTCCATGTGTGTGCTATATATATATATAAAAGTCAGTCTTGTGTATGCATATGTGCGTGTGTGTAGGGTTACACTGTGCTCTGGGGAAGGACGTGATTGGGACAGCGCCAGTGTGTGTGTCAGTGTGACGCTCAGTAGAAGAGACAGCGATGTAATTTGCCCTTCCAACACCACGGGCTCTTGCATAATCCACGCTTCATGCTCTCTCTCTCTCTCTCTCTCTCTCTTTCTCTCTGTCTCGTTCTTGCTTTCTCCGTAAAGGGGCTTGTTATATGCAATTTCTGTACATTTGTTTTACATGAACTAACTCTAAGAAAGACACATAGCTGGAGTCAAAGGGGAATACAAGTTCTCTTCTATTCTGTTCTAATGTTAGAATGAATGCAAATAGCATTATAACAATAAATAATGGTTACATTTGTGTGATTGTGTTGATTTACCCAATCCCAGTATGATGCATAGTAATTATCCAGTACGTGGTTTGGTTTGTCGGTACATTGATAAGTTAATGCTGGTGATTAAATGTAACAAATATAACATATCTATCACATGTACTATCAATGAGAAGCACACAGAGCTGGAGAGAGAGGGGTCTTAATGTGCTAGAATTAATAGTTTTTGGTTGCTGCCATCTTTCTCTGTGAATTGCAAATTCAAGTGCACACAGTTGCTGTAAATGTGATGTTCAGTCAATGAATATTCTGAGTAGACAGATGTGTGGTGTTTGTCTACACTGTGAAAAAAATGGCTAAAACATCCAGCGGCAGGGGTGCCAGACAAAACCCTTTAATTAACTGCTGTTTACTGTAATTCAGCAGTTTCACTAGATCAACTAGTTAATCTAACTGTTTTACCATCATCATAATAACAATAACAACCATTAATATAAGCACAAATGTCTCTGAAATAAATGTGATAATTGTTTTATTATTTAATAATTTTTTTTTCCAGTGTATATATGTTGTATTCCATAATCTGCCATGTCTTGGTGTTCTCAGGCAGCTGTGGGTGCACTTTAAAGCCCATTTTATCTGTACATTAGAAACTCATCGGGAGTTGTCAACTGTAATGCAAAAATCAACTGTACCTAGAATACAGCATGATGTGTATGACTGCTGTAAATTACTGCTTAAATTGCTGTCAGTATGTTAAAGCAACTTTACACCTCTTTGCCATAGTTCACTGTTATATTCTGTCAGTGTGACAAGTGATCTTGATGGTGCTGTGAAACAATAGAAGCCATGTTGCCTCCAGCATTTCCTGCCATCTGTCAGAAGGACTGTGTCTGATACTAACATTATAGACCATTATAAGCAAACAAACAATGTGTTGACAACAAAACTCTATGTCAGACTTTGTTCATAATCAATAATTGCCTTAATGAATGACAGGTTATGGAATGGTGCTTATGCATACTAGTACTACCACTACTACCATTACTACTACTACTATTACCATTACTACTGCTACTAATAATAATAATATTAATAACAATAGTAATAATACCAATAATAACAATAATAAATAGTAAGTTTATTGGAAAAAATCCTATTGCATTACTCCATGTTAGTTGGTCAACACTTAATGTAAAGTGTTACAGAAAGTTTGAAAGTACTTGTCATGTTAACTGCAATTAAATATTCATGTTAATATATCTGCCTTAAAATTTCATCTCCACCTTTGGAATGTGATGAATTCTGGTTCCTGCAGTTATACAGCTTTTCACATTTTCTACGGCTCTGTTCATCATTCTGGTTGAATCTAACATTGCTTCATGTATCTTTCTAGTGTTCCAGTGATTTGAATTTGCACACAAAAATCATTTCATACAAGTTGGTTTTCACATTGTTGAAAACATTGTTTCCAACCTTTTGAATGATAGTGTAGGGGTGTATGTGTGTGTGTGTGCGCTCATTTTATATAGCTCTCAGGTCTTTATATTTAGTGACTGCACCTCCAGTACAGCTCTACAGGCCACAACATGCCACCCACCCCTCACCCCCCAGAGCACATTTCTATTTAACTGCACTTTCCCAACACTGGTCGTGGAGAGTGTGCACTGCACATTTTATTGGTTTCTGTGCTCTAACACATCATGTTGATTAGCTGATGCACTGAGACAGGTATGGTGGGAGCCAGAAAAGGAGTAAATTGTATTCAAAGTATGTGCTTGATAATGGAGACCCAAAGCTGCAAGGCTCCACATACATGTTCCGTACACAACTACTGCATACCGTCTGTGAAGATAGAAAGGAAGGTGCATGTAAATGAGGTGCACTGTGAGTAGAAACCAAAATGACCATGCCAGTTCAGGGTTCCAATTTAAGCACAGTTTTAAAACAGAGTAGTAGACAAGAAATGTCAATGCTAGTTCATGATTAACACCACACCAAACCTCCTCTGGCATTAACATCAGCACATTAACAACTGTGCGCTGGGGCTTCATGGCATGGGTTTTCATGGTCATGCAGCTGCCTGCAACTCTTACCTCACCAAGCACAGTGCCAAGCACTGGATTGGTTTACAGCGCCGCCACTGGACTGAAGCAGTGGAAAAGTGTCCTGTGGAGTGATGAATCACGCTTCTCTACCTATCGGATTGCACTGTGGTGACTGTAAAGTTTGGTGGAGGAGGGATAATGCCTTGGGATTGTTTTTCAGGGGTTGGCCTAGAGCCTCTTATTTCCAGTGAAGGTAAATCCCAGTGATTCAGCAGACCAAGACATTTTTTTGGACAACTGTATGCTTCCAACTTTGTGGAAACAGTTTGAGGATGGCCCTTTTCTGTTCCAGCATGGCTGTGTGCCCCAGTACACAAAACAAGGTTCATAAAGACATTGTAGGGTGAGTTTGGTGTGGAAGACCCTGACTGACCCACACAGAGCCCTGACCTCAACCCCTTCGAACACCTTTGGGATGATCTAGAATGGAGACTACCAGTCAAGCCCTTTCGTCCAACATCAGTGTGTGAAAGCCTTCCCGGAGTGGAAGCTGCTACAGCTGCAAAGTGGTGACAAACTCCATATTAACGCATATGGATTTAGAATGGGATATCCTAAAAGCTCCTGTAGGTGTAATGTATATAAGGTGTCCCCATACTTTAGTCTTATAGCGTATGTGTGACACTTTGAACACGCCTGTTTCTTTGTAAGTGAAAATAAACCTACAGGGAACTTAAATATGGCAGTTTACTGTAAATTTGAGTAACTAATAAAACATAAAACATAACATACTATAACATTTTCACAGGCCACATGTTATGTTTTATTATTTCCAGCAAGTTAACTTCTGTAAATAAATATAACTGTCACTAAAATGTGCAGAAATGTGTTTGTAGAGAACTTTTGCATGACTTTTGCATAACTTTTGCATGCAAATATATGTGTGACATGTTTATATATAGCTTTGTTCTGACAGCAGTGATAAGTAACTGTTGTCATTAACATTGTGTGTAAATTTCATGATGAGTGACTTGGAAAAAGTCACTGGTTCCATTGACTTACATTAAAAGTTGGCTTGTTCCTTCTCCTGTAAAAGTGATATGACATGGCGATATGACATAGGAATGATCCCCCAAAACTGACTGAAATAAACTCTTCATCTTTATTCCATTGATATTTATCCATACAACCAAGAAAGAGGAATTTGAATGCACAACAAATACGTCTTTTCTGCTCCTTTGCATGTGGTCTTGTCATTAAACCATCAGACATGCCAACAGGATGATTCACCACAGCAGGCACGCAATGTTAGTTTACCTTCTGTACACTAATGAATTATTCATGCGTTCACCTAGTAAAGTACTGCAAATACCTGTTCACAGCTGTGCTCACTACTGAGATCAGCCTCGCCTCTCTCGCACACGCACTTCGGCTGGCATGAATTAAGTTTGACCACAGAGATTCTGCCCAACGCTTTCATTCTCTCCGCCATGTCTCAGTAAGTGTCGAGCTCACAGTGCATGCACACAGCCGTAATGAGACAAATGGAGCGTAACTTTCATTACGTACACAGAACATCTCTCTCTCTCTCTCTCTCTCTCTCTCTCTCTATAGTACAATCATACTATTATGATTAGATTAAAGTGTTTAGTGTCTGTATAAATGATCACACCAATTTGCATCAGTTTATAACTAGTTAAAATAGACACACATCCTCTACAGAAAACATACTTCAGCACAGTTTAAGGCACAGTTCATGTATTAGGGCTTTTAGGGATTAGGGATTAGGGATTTTTCCCAAAAATGTTCACTTCAGCAAATAATTGTGTATTAAGATGTGCAGAGGTGTGTTCTCTGTAGAGCATGAGTTCTTTACGTCTACGTATGTATTATTATGTTGTTTAATTTCTTTGTAATGAAACGAATGATATTGATTGCAGTGTTATGATCAAACAAACATAAAACATCCCTCATCTTTACTCTCTCTCTCTTTCTCTCTCTCTCTAGTGCATTTGTAATGTTTATTAACTCTGTTTATCACAGCACTAAAGAGTTCAGTGTTTTTATGAATGATCACGCACCACTTTACATCAATTTATCAATGTATTAAAGTGCACAGTTGAATGCTCCGTTCCTATTGATTAGCTGAGTTTACCATGTTTGAGTTTTTCCCCAGTATGTTCAATTCAGCAAGTAAACAGTAATTGTATATTAAAATGAGCAGACGTGTGTTCTCTGTAGAGCATGTGTTCACTAATTTGCACTTAAAATTAAGAACTGTATGTTTATGCATTATTATGATGTTGAATGGTTTCATTTTAATAAAATGTTGATTGCAGTTAGTGTTATGATCAAACAAACATAAATGCCTCTCATGTTTACTCTCTACTGCATTTGTACTGTTTATTAACTCTGTTTATCACACGATTAAAGTGTTCAGTGTCTTCATGAATGACCACTTACCAATGTACATCAATTAATCAATTTATTAAAGTGCACAGTTTAATGCACAGTTTCTATTGATTTTCATATTAGGGCTATATTTTTGCTGGAGCTTTCCCCCACTATGTTAAAATCAGCATATAGTTGTATATTAAAATGTGCAGAAGTGTGATCTCTGTAGAGAATGTGTTCACCTATTTACAGTTAAAATTAAGAACTGTATGTGTATGTATGTATTATTATTATCATGAACCATCTCTCAGGTTAGCTATTGTGTATTGTTTATTAACTCTGTTTGTCACATGATTAAAGTGTTTAGTGTCTTAATGAATGATCACTCATCAATGTGCATCAATTTATAACAAGTTAAAAAAGATACACATCCTTTACAGAGAACACACACCAGCTCAGTTTAAGGCACAGTTCCTGTTGGTTTGCTGGGTTTACCATATAAGGGCTATATTTTACGGTTGGAATTTTTCCCCAGTTTGTTAAATACAGTAAATAAACAGTAACTGTTTGATAAAATTATTGCTGTTTATTATTATTGTTCACTTATTTACACAAATTAAGAACTGTGTGTTTAAGTATGTATTATTATGATGTTTAATGGTTTGATTTTAATGAAATGATTAAGTTGATTCCAGTTGTTGTCATGATCAAACAAACATGAACTATCCCTCATACTTACCACACAGCCCCCCTCCCCCCTCACACACACAGCCCGCCCCCCCTCGTTCTCTCTTTCACAGTGTCTCGCTCTTGGTCAGTGAGCAGTATGACCCTGTCCCCCTCGTCAGTGGTCACAACTCTGTGTCACACTGAAACAGGCTCGTCGACACAGATGGCAGCCTACGTTAGCATGCTTGCTGTGGAACATATTCTCTGTGTCAGTGAGACGTAAGGCTTCTGTTCATACCCCATTATTTACTGAGATAGATACGTCACCAGCTTGCATGCTACTATAGCCTCGTGACACTGAATGTGCTGTGCTTTAAAGGGAGCACTAGGTTTTTATTTATCATGATCTGCTTATGATATTTATGTAGCTTTATGCTCCAACAAACCGCTGTGCCCTTGTTACCCGATAAACAGCTTTTTATTACTGCACCTTTATAGCTGATATATGTAAAAAAAGATCATTTAAATAAAGAATTAGGCTGAAATACACCGTGTAACTTCAGTATGAAAGGGTGGAGAAAAAAGGCTGGGTATATGAAAAATGTTTTTTTCACGTACATGGACTGTATGGATTGTGGTACATTTTGAAACCTTAAAGGCCCCATATCACGGAAAACTGGAACGTCTTTGCTTTTTCCTAAAATAAAAAGGTTGGCTCTGTATATACAAACTCGCATGCAAAAATAGACCATTTTGAACCCGTTGTTTCTGTGAAGTCACACACATGTATTTATACCTGCCTATTCAGCCAGGAGCGCCCATTCATGCTGGAGTGTTTCAGCCCACTCCAGCCCGCTGCTCATTTACATACCATAGCTGCAAAAAAACAAAACAAAACATGCATCTCCATTTCTGTATATTTAGATTTTCTGCTGTTTACACTGTGTGAAAATTTCATGATGAATGGATCAACAGAAATGATCCAAAATCGCTTGTTGAAAAAAAGAAAAAAGTCTGGTTTCATTGATTTACCTTAAAGTTAAATATGCATGAATAGGTTTTGTCCTCTCTTGTAAAGTTGCCATTTTGGAGATACTTGTTTTACTTTGGACAGTGGCGATATATCAGTCTTAAAGGTAGAGTAAGAAAAACTGATTCATTCATCTTTCATTCATCCCCCCTTCTGGGTCATGGAGGGTGCTGAAGCCTATCCCAGCCCTGATTGGGCAGAAGGCAGGAAACACCCTGGCAGCAAGTCCATCACAGGGCAAACACACCGACATACACATTCACTCACTCACACGCACTCACACTTAGGGGAGCAATTTAGCATCTCGGGTTCACCTGACTATATGTGCTTTAGTTTACATACTACATCAGCTACATCATTTACACCATTACTTACATTATCCTGAGAAAGAGATTAAAGGGAAATACCACCAATTTTTCAAATTGCACAAATTCCATTATTGGATGCAAACAAAGCCATTCCAAGTGGTGTGTTGTGAAATGGTTTGTCATAGAGAAACTTACTAAACCTGATTTCTTTACAGTGGCGGTGAAGGGAATCAGGGGTCATGATGACTATTACACAAATATAGGCGGGGCTATTTTGCCTTACAGCACCCTGTATGTACCTCTGCAGCATGAATGGATTAAAATGAATGGACTAAAATACGTTTTTATTATAAAACAGCTATAAAGCACTGAGACATCCAGCAGCATATTCATAACCATTGCACAATAGCAATAACTTTCTATGAAGGAGCTTTCAGAGGCATTAAACTGTGCGGATGTCTGCTTCCTGTCACCCCCACTGTGAACAATTCTGACTCAGTATGTTTCTCCACACCAAACCACTCTGAATGACTTTGTTTAAAGCCATTAAATTAAGCAGAAATTTTGAAAAAAATGGTGGAGTTCCCCTTTAAAAATGAACTAGGTCCATGAAATGCAGTGGGTTCTTTTAAAGTTAGTCATAAATGTGTATGTTTGCAGTTTTTGGGCGTTTGACTGCATATTATTGTTGGAGTGTATTTTTGTGTGCTTGTTTTCATATATTTTCAGGGCACTATAATGGAAAACCAGAGGAAAACAGTGCTAACCTACACAGTCAGGACCAACAACAACTATTCAACTGAAAGGGGCATATGTGTGATCTCAAGACCTGACCCTGCACAAAAACAAGTGTGCATGTGTACACTCTCTCTCTCTCTCCCTCTCTCTCTCTCTCTCTGAGCGGACGTCTGAGAGAATACGGAGTGTCAGAAAAGATTTGGCCCAGATGGGGCACTGTGGCAACTCTGCCATTCACATCAGATCACGTACAACACACAACCCCCGGGTCATCCTCTCTCCCTTTTCCTCACCTCCACCCCCTCGTCTTTGTCTCTCCTCTCCAGCCTCCAGCTTATCCAATGCCAGCCTGCACCCCCCCAACATCCCATTGCCTTCCCCTATGGACATTCATTCAACCCCCCTCCAAAAAAACCCACCACCAGCCACGCCATTCCTGTCCACATCCATTTATCCATCGCTCCTCTTCACCGTCCTGCCCTCTCTCTTTCTGCCTACCACTCTTTTCCATCCTCAGTCGCTCGCCCTCTCCTTGTACTC
This sequence comes from Semaprochilodus insignis, assembly GCA_034552555.1. Lineage (NCBI taxonomy): Eukaryota > Metazoa > Chordata > Actinopteri > Characiformes > Prochilodontidae > Semaprochilodus > Semaprochilodus insignis. The sequence goes on from CM067476.1 coordinate 35,595,451, forward strand.
CCTCGTGCCCCCCACCAAGCCCCCCACCAGATTTTTTCAGAGAAAATAGCTGAGGGCCAGATTAGAGCTTTGGCTGCCTCTTTGCATTACCAGCTAAGATAAATATTTCCCAGGATGACTCCCATTGCCCGCAGGATGTTTACGCACACGCATGCTGCTCAGTGTGCCCCCCTCCCACCTCTCTCTCTCCCTTTCTCTCTCTCATTTTTGCCCACTTCCTTTTCTTGTTGCCGTTCCGCACGGACACACGCACGGGGGTCAATTTCATTCACCTTCGGTCCACTCGCTTCTGACCCGCTTGTTCCTGACCTGCTTACTCAACTCTCCTTTGGCCTGTGGGTAGCTGGGGCTAGATTACCTTGCCATGTCATGCCTGTCGTGCCAAAACCTTGTATCTATGACACTGTAACTTTACAGGAGAAGAGAAAACATTCCTAAAGGCCTCATACAATGGAAAACTAAATTTCCTTCACATATGTTGAAATAAAAGAGTTTGATGTTGTATGTAAACACTGTTAAAGTCTAATTGTACTGTTCAGTCCATATGGTCCTTATAGCCTTGTTAGGGTTAAAGCTAGCATTGGGGCAAGAGCTACGATTAGGGCTGGAGCTAGATTTAGGACTTGAGCTAGGGTTAGCTTTGGAGCTAGAGTTAGGGTTCCAGCTATGGTGGGAACTGCTGCAGCCAGAGTTAGCGCTGAAGCTAGGGTTAAGGTTAAAACTAGTGTTAGGGTTTGTGCTACGGTTAAAGTTGGAGAAAGAGATTGGGCTGGGGCTAAGGTTAGAACTCCAGCTAGGATAAGGGCTGGAGCAACAGATAAGGCTGGAGCTAGGGTTAGGAATCCAGCTAGGGTTAGGGCTGGAGCCAGTGTTAGGGCTCCAGAGAGTGTTAGGGCTGGAGCAAGGGTTAGGGCTTGGAGATGTTGTTAGAGCTGGAGCAAGGTTAATGCTGCAGCTAGGGTTATGGCTGTAGCCAGGGTTAGGGTTGCACCTAGGATGTGGAGCTAGGGTTAGGGTTTGTAATGTTGCAAAAACCATCATGTGTAGGTATATCTGCCTATTCGGTCTGCATCAGTTTAGGCCCACCCATTCACATTGACGTTATAAGGAGTGTTTCATCATTGGACTGCTTTTTGAGCTAACCAAAAATGGGGTCTCGCAATGAGAACAGAGCTCATGTACATACTTTAGGTTGAAAAGCACACTGGTTTATGAAAGAGGGATGAAAGAGGCTAAAAGATTGCCATGTAAAAATGAATTATGGCTGTTGGCTTGGTACATAACCCCACACAGGTGGTAAACGTGGAACTAAGATGGGAAAAAGATGATAGAGTAGGAAATGGGTCCTTTAACTGGTCCTTAAAGGGAAATTACACCATTTTTCCATAATTTCTAAATAGTTCATGTAAACAGAGTCATTCAGATCAGTTTGATGTTGAACGTTTAATTGTAGAAAAGCTTACAGACTCAGCAATGTAACCATTTTATTTACTATCCCAAACCACCAGTGAACCTACATGTGTCTTCTGAGTAAAATAGGCGTTATAAGCTTCCTTTGTGCACTACATTAGCACACAACCCCCTGCATGTGTCCTTTTGCCACGAATGGATTATAATACACTTTAAGCCAAAACTCTGTCAGACATCAGGCGGCGCATGACTAATCATTTCATGTATTAACTTTCTGTGAGGACTTCTGCTTTCAGAGGCTTTACAGTCTTTAAATGTTTGGTTCTTATTACTATCAAATTCACCATTGTGATTTTTGGCTCACTTCAGATCAAACCACTCTAAATGACATCTCACCCGTTTAATCATGTCAGTTTTTTGCCAATTTGGTGGGGTTCCCCTTTAGTGTATGAATATGTAATGAGGTTACTAATTTTAGACGTTTTCTTTTGTTCCGTTCCCCATGCAAAGCAAAGGGCAACTGCTGTCAGGGCAACTGGTGTTAGGAAGTTTTGATATGACAGTAAGGATATGCCAACAGAGCATGCTAACAGTCTGAAAGCAAGAGAAGCAAAGCCTTTCTGCCAATAAAGTCAACCCGCCAAGCTAGTGGATGGGAGGGAGGAGGGTTAAAACTGTTGTGAGTCAATATAGAAATGTGTTGGGGGAAAAAAGGGAATCCGCCCTGCAGGTGTTGGCTCAGAAGAATCAGCTAAAAATGTCAGTTATCTTCATCTATAATTCATCATGTGTCGGGCACATAATGCACTGATATCTAGATAAACACCAAATGCCATATGACGCCAAATGTCATTTAAATATGAACAGACTTTCTTAATTAACTATGGTGTCATAGTACACTGTAAAAAGTGTGTCGTTGGTCCAACCTAAAATAATGACTTCAATTTGTTACAAGCAAATGGGTTGTAGGATTATTCAACCTAAAATAACTTTGAATGAACGTTTCTTTCAATCAGCGTCATTTTTTGAGTTGAGTAAAACAAATTGAAGTGTTTGGTTAGATTGCACTTTTTACAGTGTAATGAGATGGTAATAAAAATAGAGTCTGAACTCAAATACACATCAAGTGACCATTTCAAGTTCCATGAGCATTGAAGACTGAGCATGCCCCACAGGCAGTGATCGAATTGATAAAAAAAGAACACTGGGGAGGGGGATGGTGGGCTCAACCAACAACCAGGGTATAATTTCCCTCTAATAAAACTCTCTGCAGCATTTACCAACAACATGTAGAATGTAATCATTATATTAACACCGTCACCGCAGCACTGGCAACACTGGCAACACTGCTGGTAATAAATCAAGTTAGCTTAGCAGTTGCCGTTCTGGAGTTATTCTGGAGTAACTGCATTTTAAGATTATAATTAATAATTATTTATTATTAATTATAATGAATAATTAATCATTATAATTTAAAGATTATAAATTCCAATTTTAGGTTTTATTAACTTCAAAGGCATTGATTAATGCTGGTTATCATTGCAGCTTTACATTTTTAAGTATAGCCCAGATAGATTTTTATATTTTAGCATTCTGTACAGCAGACAGGGTTGCCTGATCTAGCAAAAATCTCCAGCCCAAAGTTTGCCTAAATCCCATTTGCCAGAAGCTTTAAACTTTTAGATTGTCTTTGTGGCTGCACTGTTTAACCACAGAACCACAGAAGTTGGTGGTTATCCCCACCCGCCACCACTCATCCCTTCAAATTGAGTCCTGCATACAGAGCATTGTCAAAATCTGATTTTAATTGTTTTTGAATGCTAATAAGCTCAACAGACAAAACATTAGTCACCTGTGACTGAAACATACCTAATAGCATGTAATACTTCCACAAGGATGAATAACAGCTGTGATTCAGTTTGTCATGGACTGGACAAGTTTCTGGATGTAGGCCACATCAATGTTCAGACACTCTTGCATCAAAGAATTGGTCAGTTGGGATTTGGTGGATGCGTTTCCTGGTACAGTTCCGAGGAGAATTCCCTGTAGACTGGGATTTTAGCCACTGCTGGTAGACCCGTATGACCGTACGCTTCCATACACCTGCAGATTCTTTCACTTCCTTCACACTATGGTCTTTGGCACACCCAAATGCAATCACTCCTTTTAGCCAGTCAGCCTCCTTTTAAAATCTGCTTTGGAGCCATTTTTTACACATGGAATGAGACATTCACTGCACTGTACCACCTCTTCTCAATCTATGAATCCTGTCACTCACACCCCACAGGTATTTATAGCCCCACCATCCTTGTGCAGCACCATCTGCAGGAGTGTAAAGTTACTACCACCTTTAATCTGCAAGGTGACTCATTGTTTGTCCAGTAACGGCCTGGCTCCCAATCAATGTCCCAGTTCATCCCAAAAGGTGCTCAGAGGGGTGGAGGTTAGGGCTCTGTACAGACCACTGGAATTCTTCCACACCAAATGTTGCTTGGCATTGCAGCTGGTGATCTTAAGCTTGTGTGCAGCTGCTCGTTCATTTAATGAAGCTTCTGATGCACAGCTCTTGATGTTGATGCTGCTTCCACAGGACATTACGAATGCTGTAGTAAGTGTTGCAACTGAGGATAAGTGCTTTTTACGTACTACGGGCTTCAGCACTTGGTGACCCGGATCTGAGCTCTTTGGTATGACCCATTCTATTGCCAGTTTTTGCTAATGGAAATTGGATGGTTATGTGACAGATTCTTTACACCTGTTAGCACTGGGCGTGACTGGAAACCTTCAGTTAGATAATGCTGGGGGTGGTGTCCTCATACCTTTAGTATAGTGTACATACCACATAGCAAACACTGACACAGATGAATGACCTGGGCAGAATCCTTGCATATTCTGTCACCGTCCAGTGAGTCTGGAACGTTTATAGCTGGAAATGACAAAAATCAAAAGAAATACTGTAATTTGAGCTGCAAGCAGCATTTTGGTAATGGTGTTGATCTGCATCCCCGCGCCAGCTAATTCTGTTGAAATCAACTGATATCATTTGCATTTCCTCTATACATGAATCCCCACATTTGTTTAAGCTGACTAATAACGATAACTGCCTTGTTAAAGCTTATAAGGAGTACCTTTTTGATGCAGTGTATTTATGCACCAGGCTTTATTACGACATGTTAGAACATGACTACTAACTGTCTCCCAGGCCACATATTTTTCCTGCTCGTCGGAATTGGAATGTCATTGGAGCTATAGAATGCAGAGCTAACAGCACTGTAGCATTGAAGCAGTGGAGCTGCTAAATAGCTGCAATGACAAACCTTAATAGTTGTTCCTGAGACGTCATCTCATTTGGTGAGACTACTGAAAGGGCATAGAACATTGCCAAAAGGCAGCAGGAGTGTGACGCTCAATCCCTGGAAGGCGACAGTACAACACAGTTCATCTGCGTCCTTGCTCATGTACCTCATGAAGGGCTCGGTAATCAGCTGATGAGATGAAACAGGTGGGTTAAATCAGGGAATGACTCTAACGAGGCAGTGCTGAAGCCCTCCAGGACATTTGGAGCTTGACAGGCCTGATGTATAAAGGGGTAGATTTTAAAGATGGACCTCTGCTGGCCCCTCAGGTCTTACCTCTCTCTCTCTCCCTCTGCCCCCCCGCCCCCCCCCTCCCTCTGTCCCTCTCTTTCTCTCTCTCCCTCTGTCTCTCTCTTTCTCTCTCTCTCTCGCTCCCTCTGCCTCTCTCTCTATCCCTCTCTCTTTCCCTGTGTACCTCTTTCTCTCTCTCTCCCTCTCTCTCCCTCTGTCCCTCTCTCTCTCTCTCTCTCTCTGTTTCACACTGTAATTATATTGAAAACTCTGTTTTCTCTTCCCTCCATACCAGCTCTGTCACCAGAGCCCAGAAATGCTGTTTCCCAACACCTCCAGTGCTTTTGATGAAGACACACCTCATTCTTCAACACCTGTCCGTGTGTTTGTGTACACGCTTGAGCGTCTGAGAGAATAAGCATAAGAGAAAGAAAGGAGAGGATTATAAAGTTGTTTTTAAGGAGCCTCACAGATCCTGTTTATTAAAACAATATCAGAGTTTATTAGACATGTCAAACGCCAAAACTCTGTGTGTAGGCCTCCTTCTCATAAACGGTTGTTTGTGGATCTACAGGCACTTTTGCAAATGTTTAGAAAATGGACCTCAAACTAAACTGAGATTAAAGGTCTGCTTATAACTGTTGTGGGCCCAGAAGAAAAAAAGCAAATGTGCTACATTCATATACTAACTATGTACTTAGTAAGCTGAATATTATCATTAGTGCTATTAAAATATTCTTAAATACAACTAACTGTACTTACGCTGTACTATTTTGAGACACCACTAAGATTCTCTTAGATATACTTAAGGACATATTAAAGTACATTTGTAATACAATTATTTTTTTTGAATTACTACTAAGGTAAAATGTACTTGTAATTATATATATAGAAATACATAATAGTGTACATGTATTTTATTTACTAAAGTACTAAAATACTTTATTGATACTACTGCTGATTATTTCTCTAGTACATTAAAATATACTTATCTTTTAACTGGTGCTAAAAATGTAGAAATTCCATTTTACACTCCATTTTCCAACTATCCATCTATCTATCTATCTGTCTACTTGTTTTTCTGTGGACAGTGACAACATGTAAATAAGCTTAAGATCTCAAATAAAGCTGTACTGTGCCTCATTGAAAAGGCAGGCCTGACTGAATGGGCTGGATGGGTGGATATATGCAAATATGTTGGTGTACAAAATGAGTTTTTATTCACTATAATTCACATGAATGGACTGTATGGACTGGGAAGTGAACACTCTGTTCTCAAACTCAAACAGCAATGATTACATACTACGTCAAAGTCTACAAACTTTACATACTACATTCAAATAACTGTAGTGTGTTGAAAGTGAAGATAATTTGGGTTTCTGTGATACAGGCCCTATGTGTCTGTCTGAAAGATGAGCTGTAAAATAATGAACTTCGTCACTGCAGTGAATTAAAGCCTTTTTTACCTGCCCAGTTACCTGCTAACAGTGGCTTCTCTTTCAGCTTAAACATGGACATTTGAAGCTTGTAAGACGTTTGACACTATATTCCTTACTTTGCATGGTGCGGTTTTACAGTACTGTGGCTTCTGCTGTAGAGAGCTGGACATGAAGAAAACACTGAAGGATGATATTTACTTTGCTTGTCTGTAAATACAGGCACACCTATATTAGGTCACGGACACAAGCACTTTTTGGCTAACATATTGTAGCTTCCCACTACCGGCTCATGTAGCCGAAGACATACGGGAAGTGTAGCCATGTGGAGCGGTGAGCATGGAACCCTGGGGTAGCGCCTCGGCAGCAGTAAGAGAGTTTTATACTTAGAAGTATTTGGGAATGTAAGCTTAAAGCTTTGTGAATGTGTTGCATGTGCTATTATGTGCTGGGGTGTGGGGCTTTTTGGTGGGGTGGTGGTGCCTACCCTCAGGGAGTGTGCTGTTGATGTTGTTGCCTGCTATCCTGGCTGTTCAGTAGCACTGGGTGGTGGTCTCCACTGCTGTCTTGTTCAATAAAAGAGCTTTTGTCTAAAGCCCTATGTTTCCTGTGTCTTCTTACTCTATGCTGGCCCCACAGTGTGTTTCAATAGACAGGTTGGCTTGACTTCAGTAGCTTCTTTTCATGCATTTGAAGTTTGTAATTGCAGGTGTGGGGATATTCTGATCCAGAAAATGGTTTAGCTCATTACACTGAGCACCAGTTTTGCACATGACAATGTATTACGGTGGTAGTAATATATTTTCTAGCTAATCTTTGTGCTAAAACTGCACATATATCCAAAAACTGACCAACTACTTGACTTACATGTTAATTCATTGTAGTTTCTGAATAATTCAAAATAGTTACTGAGTAATGCACCTTGAGATAAATCAGCTGTCAAAAATCCCATAGAGTTTAATGGGTTAACAGTGATAAAGTTTAACCCTTTAAATGGCCAAGGCCAAATGCCAGACCTCTACTGCACAGATTGTAGTCCATGTAGCGACTAAATAATAAGCTATATTCAATACACTGACTATGTACTTAATATATATTTATATATATAAAGTGTGAAAGTTTAACCCTTTAAATGGTCAAGATCTTTAAATGCCAGACTTCTACTGCACACTAAGTTAGTTAGATTGCATTGTAATCCATGTAACGACTGAAAAATAAGCTTTAGGATGTCATGAGCCTGAATGTTTATGGCATTGAATACATTTAATAGTACACCAATAACATTATTGTATATGGGTTATTCAAGCAAATTCAGTCATGACTAGTAAACGTAATGAGTACGTTATGTGAATATGACTGATAGTGAGGAAGTGCAGGCCCACATATGGGCCCTTAGAATACATAAATTTCTTTTCTGCACGAATTTCTCATAACCAGGATGTGTCTGATATATATATATATATATCCATTTTGCTAGCATTTCCAGCTGATACTAACAGGATCTGACATGTGAAAACTGTACATCCACATATAACCTATAAAGTTCTGTGCAGTGTAGTACACATTTTGATATAGCTAGAAATGCCCCCACCCTTTGCAAAAACTACCTTCGATGAATAAAAACGTCAATGCAATCTGCTTGTTTACCCGCCATTGTTATTAGATGTTAGGGCTGCTAGGGCTGTTAGTGTTGATGGAAGCAAACTGGCAAGGCATGTCGTTAAGAAACTGGATCTTTCTTTGACTCATGGGTGTGTCAGTTCGGGGCCCAGTGAGGAGTTTCAATGGCTTGCTCTTATTTGAATGATAGAAAGGATTCCCACACGCTTGAATACTTGCCCTAAAAGTAGTGACTGAAGGGTGCAAGCAGTTGACAGCCTCTCTCAGTGTTACGGAGCATGGTAACTCTGAGAGTAGACGATGGAAACGACGGAAATTAATATAGAATGTTAGCATCCACCCAATGGTAGATACAGGAGGACAGACAACACAGACGTGGTGAGAAAAACATGGGGAAAAAAACACAGTATGCAGATAGATGAAGCCAGTAAAGTTTTGTTATCTGTGCCAGTCTTTCCAGCTGCTAATGGCAACAGGCTAAATCAAACTTCAACCCCCTTTGTCCTTGAACCTTAGCACACAAGCATTTGAGCATCCCAACAAGAACAAATATAGATGTTTTTGTTTGTTTCCACATTTCTATGCTGATAGGAGGCCATTAAACACATCGTCTGTTTGTGCTTCACTGGAAGATCTGTCCATAAATCACTCGGCGCATCAAAAGGTGCAGGAATTTGGTGGATATGGTTATTTGAAGATTCTATTTGCATGCATTCATCAAAAAGGTTCCCCCTAATTTAGAGTACTTGAGGGATACAGCCTCTTTTAAGTTCAACAGACTTGACGTGTTGGGTATGCCAGGTGGAAATCCCATGAAAAACACGTTTGATTCTCTTTTATTTGACTGGATTTAGATGTAATGCTTAGAGTAATTACCTTCAGCGCTGATACTTTGAATGGAGTTCAGTAAATATCAGCTTGATTTGTTTTATAAACACAAGAGTCAGTTCTACACACCAAATTGGCCCCTCTCCACCATGGGCTCTAGTGTAAGTGCACCACTCAGAATACAGTTTGGCCAGTATGACTGGAATATACATGGCAAACTTCAGACGGCAAGTTTTAAGATCACTTCCCATTGCAGTCTCATAAGGAGACATGTGACTCCTGAAGGACCAATCATATGCTTTCGTTAAGAGCCGCCTAACAATGATTTTTACGACAGTCGAGCCACGTTAGATATCTGCCATTTAACTTCAAGCCTGAACATGTGGCCCAGCTATAAACCAGGCAACAAAGAATGAGCACAACATGCAGCGAAGAGAGACAGTTCGGGAGGGACTGGAGACTTAGAAACCTGAAATTCTGGTCCTTGTGTGCAAGCGCATGAGTAGGCTGAAGGACATTACTGCCAGCTAAGTGGGAAGCCTGAAACTAAATCGTTCTCAAAACTGTAGCCAAAGTCAGCTTCAGAGGAACATCCATGTCACAAAATCGGAGAGCGAATGTCTGCTAAGTAGAGATGTCATACAAAACCAGCTGAAAAGGAATTGCTGGAATACTTGCGGCTTTGGCGTTCTTTTTGATGAGTAAATGGCACTTTGATGACTTGGACAGCTTGTCATGAAGTGGCTTTAGAAAATGGTTGGACATTCGGAATAGAATGCGCTCCTTGTTTGTTTTTTTCCCCCCCCGGAACACTGGCACCAATCAAGCCTTCACCAACAATATTGTTTGTTGTAATCTAAGACACATTTGATCTACTCTGTTCCAGTATATACTGTAAGTGCACTCACTGAGCACTGCGTTAGGAACACTTACACTCAGTGTCCATTTTATCAGCTCCACTGAGCATATAGGAACACTTTGTACTTCTTCAACTGCAGACTGTAGTCCAGCTGTTTCTCTGTATACTTTGTTTACTCCTTGTTCCTCAATGGTCAGGACTCCCACAGGACCACCACAGAGCAGGTATGATGTGGGTGGTGGATCATTCTCAGCACTGCAGTGACACTGACATGGTGGTGGTTTGTTAGTGTGTGTTGTGCTGGTGTGAGTGGATCAGACAAAACAGTGCTGCTGGACACCTCAGTGTCACTGCTGGACTGGGAATAGTACACCAACCAAAACTATCCAGCACAACAGCATCAGTTGTGCAGCGAACTGTGGGCAGTGTCCTGTGACCACTGAGGAAGGACTGGAGTTTCTATCTATCTATCTATCTATCTATCTATCTATCTATCTATCTATCTATCTATCTATTTATCTATCTTAGATAAGCTTCCATTTGTGAGCTCTTCTTGTTTATTTCATGTGTTAGCTACTGTCTGAACTGCTTCTCCTTTAGCGATTGTGGATTTGCTGAGGTAAGAAGTTTGAGTAATTTCCATCACTGTGCCATCTGCTTATCTCTCTCTCTCTCTCTGAAAGCTCCGTCTGTTTGTCTGTTTTTGTCTCTGATGTGCCTGTTTCTCTCTCTCTCTCCAGAAGTGACTGTGTCAGCAACACCGATGTCTGCGGCAGTCACGCGTGTTTAGCCCTATGAAGCCCAGAGGAGACAGGTGTGCACTGGCGCTCCCTCTCTCGTTTTCTTTCTCTCTCCCTCCCTATCTCTCTTTCTTTCTCTCTCTCTCTCTGTCTATCTCTCTCTCTATCTCTCTTCCTCTCAGCCAGTGTGTGCACAGACCCTGAGTTCGCTTGCCAATCTATCATCATGTGTGGGGGAAACTGTTAGACAAATGTTCACAACATCTGACATCACATCTGCAACTACTGATTCACAACTGCTGATAACACGGCACCAAAACATACAGTTACATCCACTCTCCTGATGGTGAGTGCAAATTCACATGGGGGCATGCCTCGTATTGTCGCTATCATATTTAAAGAAGGCTGTGAAAAACAATGAACACATTTATGTTTATTCATCTTTTATATAAATAAGCAATTTGAAGGTGCCATAGAACGGAAAACTGTGTTTACACATAGCTGAATAACGAGAGTTCAGGACATAGAACTGACTTATTGTGAACCTTAAACACTGCTGTTTCTCCTTCAAATACAAATCCTGCATTTACAAACAAGGACAGTAAAACAGGCCCATTCCAAAATACTTGACTTTTACCTTACAGTCTAGACTCATTAATATGTACACGCTCTAAATTTACATACAATGACAAAGGAGCAACAGTAGTAGGACAGCAAAACGTGGACTATGTGAGAGTTCTACCATGCCAGGCTGTGAAGGGGAAGTCATTACTTTTCACAGCCTTTCCAAGTAACTGTCCAAGAGCATGACTCTTGGATAAAAGTTATGCATAAAGGTTATGCATATTAGCCAAAGGGTAATGTTGTGGAATATTCATTAAGTTAAGACCAAAAGCAATTTAGCATCTCCAAGTCACCTGACTGAATGACTTTGGGAGGAAATCCACACAGACACGGGGAGAACAGGCAAACTGCATACAGAAGGACCCCGGATGCCGCAGCCAGGAATCAAACCCAGAACCCCTTATGCTGTTAGGCAACAGTGCTACCCATTGCGCCACTCTGCTGCCAATGACCCAAACAGACTAACTAAAATACAGTGAATGACAGGTGAACCAAATTAGTACTCACATGACTCAGAATGGGTGCAAAAGTTCTGATTGGTGGATGGTGTCATATGTCCAATGGGGCATTATGGGAGTGTTACAGGAACAGGGTGATACTGTATAAATCAGCTTACTGTGTGTGTGTGCATGTGTGTGTGTCTGTGCTGAGCTGCTAGTGAGCAATGAGGGGTGAAGGTGGGGGGGAGCGGTGAAAACCTCCTGCTGTGAAAACACTTCACACCTCTTTGCAAAGACGACCATGCCATGAAAAAACAGCCAGTACAACTGCAGCTTTCTTCATATCAACAAATCATGAAACAACTACCAGAACAAAAAAGATCAAATAAATTAAAACACAGTACAAAAAACACTTATTAATGCTGACTGGCTTGCTCACCTACGAAGATAAAAATCCAGTTTGCTTCTAGTTTTGTAAGTCATGCACCTTTTGATCCAAATATATTCCATCAGCGTTATTCATAACGAACAATGCACAGTGCAAAAACTGAGGGACTGCCAAAACAAAGAGGGAACTGTATTTTATTGCTACTGTGAAAAGAGGTTAAATGAGGCATGACATAACAAGGTACAATACTGATTTCAGGTTCACTTTAGGAAGAATACAAATAAATGACTCAAAAAGGATAATGGACTTCCAAGCGCATGTTACTGTTCAGTGTATCCAGTTACTGCTCACTGGTTGCTGCTGTTTACAGGCTCTCTACAACTGGTCTAAATCTGTTATTTATGATACATGCAGTTCCGGTGATGCTTAGGAAACTTATGAAAGCATTCCGGCATTCTGCTGCCCACCCCTAAATGAAACACTGTAGTTCTGGTAAGGAAAGGTGTTGCCACATAGAACAGAGTCAAACAGACAAACAGACACGGTCACTGTGTCTCCTAACTGGAACCTGATCTCCCAACGAACCAATAATTATCAAGAGAAAGGGCACTCGCTATTATTCCTGCGAAGAACGTTGCATAGGAAAGGTATGACAACTATCCCTCCCTTTACCACTCACAACCTTTCATGTCAGTTCACATGAATTATCTCATTGCACAATACTCAATACTCACTGACATTTACAGTCTCAGACTTGAATGTTTCACGGCAGCTCATGGCATTTTCTCTGCGTAGCATTTCAATTTGCTTCTTTTCTCACGTCAGTTTGTTTATGCAATTCTTTCTCTTTCACTCTCTATTAAAAAGAAAGTTCCTAAATGGTTCTTGCCTTCGACATACTGTACTGACATATTAACTGTTACAGTAGAACCTCAATATAACATGGCTATCTTTCACATGCACACATGTATCTCCATTGCAGTTTCAGTGCATTGGGAACCAAACACAGACGTACCTCCAAAGAACCCTTTTCTGGCATCCTTAAGAGTGCACTAATGCGTCTGATGCAGCCTGTACTGGGCGTCTGAAGCAGTTAATTAGCTGGAAAATGTGTTGCAAGACTCCACTTGAAGACGGAGCTCTAGAGTGGGTGAGCACTGCCCTAAAAAACATGCCCCTTTCTGTTCATTCGGTTTAACGAGACGTTCCCAGATAATCATTATGGCATATAACCAGAGACTGATATTTCAGCTGGATCCGTGCTGGAGATTTACTCTGAGTTCCCCAAGTCAGGGAAGAGCACTGCAGAGGTGCTTTTGTGCTCACTGAAAGCTTTTACAGGGGATAATTTTTGTCATTTTTGTTCCAGATATATTTTAATCCTTCTTGAAATTCACACCAGTTAAAACAGTTTATGTACCAACAGTCATGATTCATGTTTACACTCATCATCAAAAGAATAATTGCACAAATAGCTGCACTCAGAAGCAATCATTCGAAAGGAATGAAACTTAGGGGGTATGTTGGACATTGTGAGACATGCGAATGATTCAAGTTTCACGTTCGGCCACACATGTGATGTAAGCAAGGACGGGCCTAATTACTGTGCCTGACTGACCCAACAGCCACGTTTGTGGACATTCAGAGAGCAATAATGTCCTCCATGAGTCATCCTGTTAGTGCCAGTACCATTGGCAGATGGCTGCACAGCGCAGGACTACATGTACACAGACCGTTATGACGACTGCCTTTAACACCACGTCAATGTCACCAAATACTGCAGTGGTGTCGTGCAAGACTGTCATGGAGTGACTCAGAATGGCAGTGAGTCATCTTCAGTGACGAGTCCCGTTTTGAGTGAACATGACTTTTTTCCAATCTCTCTCTTTCCCTTAGAATCACACAGGCTGTGTTTGTTACTGTCAAGTCAAATCTCACATACTGTATAAATGACCTTTATTCAGGTTGGCTACCCAGAAGTGTGCCTCAAATGTCAATGCAGACTGAAACACCTCTTATAGCTTCAGTGTAAGTAGGAGGGGCTAGACTGTTGTATATATATATATATATATTGTTTACATACTACTACACCAATAAGCAATAGCTTCAGTTTACAATCAACCCCCTACTACCCTCCCTCCAGCCCCAGTCGTTTAACCCCACCATCCCCCCTTTAAACTTTCTTTTTTTCACAATTTGACCACTGGCTATAAGCCTCTGCTTTTGCACTCTGCATTTGAGCACCGCTCCTGGCAGGAATGTATGGGTTAATGAGCTAATGGTGGGTTAGCATGCTAACCCATGAACTGTGATTTGCAGTTTACCCCGAGCTTAGAACAATCTTGTTCTCAGCAAGCTTTCTGTCTGAATATATAAAGATCAAAAACCTCCAAAATAATGATGTAATTCTTACATTTCAGGTATTTGGAAGTGACTCCCCTTTTGGAGATTTGCTTTCATTTGCGTGGGATCAGATTTCAAAATATTTTGATTAGGGGAATTTGTGTAGAGCTGCTGAGCCTGGTCTCCCCCCGGGGGTTAAGTCTGCGTAAGAAAAAGAATTAAACATTTTTGCCCCCGAGTCAGACACGTCAGACAGAATGCACGAGTGCAAAAAGAAAGCAGGAAGATGTGTCAGTGCAGAGAAACAAACCCACCTCTGACCCGTTAACTCATTGTAGTATTCTAGGTATTCTAGCCTCATCCATTAAGTTTGACATGATTCTGTAGCATATTTTCTTCAGCATGCTATTACTTTTAAGTTATGAGCACCTGTAAACAAACAGCATGATTCTATGATTTTTGAAGGGAAAATAAACAAACTGATCTGTTACAGAGAACATGCATAAATATGGCAATTTTTCTGGATTTTGTGGCTGTCCAAGTAGAAACAAGTATCTCCAACTTTCAGTAACCCTTCATTTGAATGCTGTACTCATAATGCTCTCTAAATGCATTAATGAGGCCTAATATGGTATACTTATAATACACAGCATAAGCTTGTATAATGTCTCTTAAGTAGTTATAATGACATAATGACACTTAATAATGCAAGAGTATGCAATTTCTAATGTCAGGTTTAATAACACCTTATAATATCTGTCCATAAAAACACTGTAGACTCTAATGCTGTAAGGCAACACTTTACAGAGTTTTATGCCAGGCCATTACAGGCTTTAAGTTATTATTATTTTCTCTATACATAATTTAATCAATTTAATTTCCATTAGATTACACCTCATAGAGCATTATGTGGTCTTTATGGCTCTAAGTGAAGTGAGACTGTCTAAATGGTAATACGAAAGTTGCTCTACTTTTTTTAAGACTTAAAGCCACCACTAACCCAGTGCAGCATTGATGCTTACAGTGTTCTTATGAACAGATATTATAGTGCATTATAAAACCTGAGATTATAAAGTTGCATACTCCTGTTTTATAAAGTGTTGTACATGTAATTACAACTAGTTGTAAATAATTATACAAGCCTATGCCTGGTTTTATGAGGTATTATGTATGCCTTATAACACCTCATAAATGCATTTAGATATCATTATGACTACAGGACTAATAGGAAGTTTTAATGTAAATTAACGTACCGACATTTTATTTCAATGGAGCATTTCTGTTTGTCCATTCATCATGAAGTTTTCAAATAAAGTAGAAAAATAGAAACAGTCAAAAATGGAGATACACCAACAATATTTTACTGAAGCTATCTCTGTTGACTTGCTCTTAAGGTTTGAACTTATCATACTGAAAACAATAAAACATTTTTGCAATGGGCATAAACTTTTGCACAAGCCACAGTTTATGTTTTATTATTATCGCAATATGTTGAATTCAGCATCTAAATCGGTACCACTTTATAAATAGACTTCCTTCATAAAGAATTTATGAACTGTTTGTGAATTAGTGGGTTTATTGTTATTAATTAGGTCATAAACACCTTATAAACACTAATAAGCAGTGGTGGATGAAGTACCCAAACCATGTACGTGAGTTAAAGTAGAGATCCTGAGGGTAAAATACTCTGGCTGGTAAAAGTAGAAGTAGCTCCCTTTAGACCTCCACTGGAGTAAAAGTACTAAAGTATTTACCTTCAAATGTACTTAAGTATGGAGAGTAACAGGAGCATGATTTATTATGGCTCTAATGTCCGATTATCATTTCTGGAACAAGACTATTAATCAGCTCAGTGTAGGTGAAGAGACTCTAGTGTCTCTCAGTCCACCAGTCTTTAATAGAAGGTCATTAATTAGTCTGACACTGACGTCTGTTATAATGATCATAAGCACAAAACACTGAAGGAGAACAGTTTCTATTAGCTAGAACTTATCTTAATTGTGTATGATTCATTATTCATTTTGAATTCATTTTTGTCATTGTTATTGTACCTTCAAAACCGGTATGTGCATGAGCTCTGTTTTGATTGGCTGCCCTGTATTGTTTTTTAATAAGCTGAAATACTACTAATAGTGGTTATATTATTAGAACACAGCTCCCATTGCCACTTCCATTGGTTTAATCAAAGCACCACCGTCTTTAAAGTGGTTTGTTGTGTTTCTGAGTGCCACAGCTCCAAACAACATCCATCATATCTGCGACTTCATCAACGCTCAATTGAAAACTGACAGTTACAGATGTGAACCTCACTGTATTTAACGTGATGTGAAGTAACAAGGTGCCTTTAAGCAACATTACATAACACGTAAAAGTAACAGCTTTAGAATGATTTTGACGGTACACTGACTTACCGCCATGGCTAACAGGAAAACAATGGAATTCCGACAATAGAATGTTCATCTCCACCAATGCTTTTTATGAAAGATTGGGATGTAGGCAGTAACCCGACTTTGATCTCCTCCACACGCAGCGAGTGTGGAATATCATCTGGCCATAACCATTTTGTGGGCAGTCGTGGGCTGGAGGTTAGGGAACCATCTTTTTGTGACTGGATCTCCAGTTTAATCCAGAACATCTAAAGTGTCTAAAGTGACCTTGAGCAAGGCATCTAACCCCCAACTGCCCCCCCCAAAGGGCATGGATAAGTCTGCCCACTGCTCTGGACAAGCGTGCTCAATGCCCCCTAGTGTGTATGTATGTATGTGTATGTGTGTTTTACTTCATGAATGGGATAAATGCAGAGGTCAGTTTTTCTGTGAGCAAGCACTTTGGTTAAATGAGTTGCTCTACTGCTTTTCTGCATCATTCCTCTCTCACAGTGTCTTTTAGCTTTTCCAAGTGCCCAAAGTCATCTAACCTCAGTCCAGTTTCAGAGCACCATGCAAAGAAATAATATCATCTTACAACAAAAACTTTGCTCAGTTTTTACCAACCGACAGGAATGAAACTTGGTGGGTAGGTTTGACATTGCAAGACATGCAAATGGCCTGTGCATGTGACGTAAGCAAGGACAGGCCTTATCCTGCCAGACTGTCATGCAGTGACTCAGAATGGCAGCGGGTCCTCTTCAGTGACGAGTCCTACTTTTGTCTTGGTGGAGATGACCAATGAATCGGTGTGTGGAGGCACCATGATCAGCATCAAGATGAACGGTTTGTCACCCGTCACACGTCCAGAAGACCTGGTGTCACCCCACCTCGACCCCTACCGCAAACTCAGCAGGACTGTGTGAGAATATTCAAGCTGCATGGGATGGATTATCACAGGACACCATTAGGAACCTCTACAGCTCCATTCTGAGATGTCTGGCATGTTGCGTTACTGACACTACTTCTGTATGTGTAGCTCAATAAATGTTGCCCATATCAGTCTAAATTTATCATCCTTTATTGTTCCTGGTAACCTTTATCTTCCTCCCCAATAGCAGCACAATCCCACACTTCCTTTAGGGTGCAACTGTTCTTTTGATGATGAGTGTATAACCATATTAGTGTTATATTGAGTACATTAATATAAATATATGTATATTAATGTACACATGTACAAATCAAAACGTTGCAGTAACAGGCTGACTAAATACCTTCAGTCTGAGACAACATAGTTGCTGGCTAGTCACTAATGGAGAAGTTTCTTGGGGCACTTTCACAGCTCCCTCGTTTGAATTTGGACACATCATAATTGTCCTTTATTCACATTTCTTGGAGAAATTGTATTTCTAAGAGTTGATTTTAGCTTTCTGGTGGGCCGCTATGCTTTGTAGTTAGTATTAGGTAGGCCTTGGGGTGGAAAGTTTGAAAACCTATGGTCTAAACTACCTACTAGTATTCCTGGGGGAGGAATGCTGCTTTCAGATGAGGTAAAGCTTAAGCTAACAGTTATAACACGGTAAAGGGAGACTCATTGTCTCTTCTCCCGAGTTAATTGTGTGCCGACTTGGAGTTAAAATTCGCTTTTGATTGCAAATGCAAACGGCATTCCACATATAGCCCTGTTGAGCGGTATTGGAGGATGTGCTAAGTTTCTTTTATTCAGAGAATTAGACAATCAAAGAAACATCTGCGGCCAATTAGATATATTTGTTTGCATTACTCATGGCATAAGGCTATAACTATTTTAATGTTGTATACTCCTCAATCCAGTCTTTGCTGCCCAAAACCAAACTTTGTGCAGCATGTGAGAGATCTTATGAGGAAATACAAACTTGCACCCCAAACGACATCCTGCCAGACACTGATCATGCTAGAGATAGTACAGAGCAGGTAGAGAGGTATTAAATTCCAATAGGCCTGATGGAGCAATTCTCTCTCTGTGGCTAACTCCCTCTCCATTGTTTAAAGAGGATTGCTCTTTGACAAGGTGACACTGACACGTTTCGTCAGTGTGCAGCTTCTTTATGTTCAGATCTTTACTCTGGAAGGTGGCCAGCGTCTACTGTAAACACTGCAACGCCTCCTGCACAATAAGCCAACATAGACAGAGTACATAACAGACTCGGACCTACTCCTGATCACGCAAGAAGAATGTTCACCATTAGGATTCTGCTTCCTAAGTAACAGCATTCAGCAAACTACATGGGCTTACATGTATTGATGGATAACAGCCAGAAAACCATGCCTACCAGCAATAGTAGAAAGTGAAATACAGTAGAAAGTTTAGACAAATAAGTTTAGAAAAAAAAGGTTCCTACATGGTTCTCGGCTTGTATGTAGCATTGTTGGACAAATTGTTAATTGGTATAGAACCATGGAGGCTCTTTGAACTATAATAAAGGGTCTTTCCGTGTCATGTTTGCAGAAATAGTACTTCAGAGAGCCCTATAGACCTTCCAGGGGCCTCAACATCTCAGGTTCCTCAGAAGCTCTTGAAGAACCATTTTTGAAAATAAATAAATAAATAAATGGATAAATTAGTGTTCTGGATAGTCTCTGGATTTCAAGAAGTGCAAAAGGCTCATTAAATTTTAAAGAGGTTTTAGGGACTAATATGTACATTAATCATTCTTCAAAGATCCCCCAGAAACTCTCAGGTTCCTTCCAGCTTTTTGGAAGAACCATTTTTGTAAATGCAGCTCTAGGGAAGTTCTTTAGGGCTCCTTAAAGAACCATTTTTGTTTTAAATAAATAAAAACAATCAATGAACGCTCTGGATATGCTCTGGTTCTTCAAAGAACTGGTAGGAACCTTCATTAGGGCTTTATTGTTTTGAGCTACAACTGCGAAGAACACTTTTTAATGTTTTACTACTCTCCAGTTTATTTGGATGGTTCTTCTGTGAACCCACAGTGGTTCCCTTATGCCATCCTTCACATAAAAACTCAGAGGACATGAGTAGGCTGACTGGTGGTTTTAGACAGTAAATAAAATGGCTATATTTGTGTTGTAGACATGGTGACCCCCTGGTTCCCATCACCACCACTGTAAAGAGTCTGCTTCTGTAGAAAATAACAATTTTACACCAAACTGCTCTGAATGACTTTATTTACATCTCAAACAGTGAATTATGAAAATTTGGTGGAATTGGTCACATTGGACTGAGAAACTTTTAACAGTAGAGAAACCAAACAAAAGCATTGAAATTAACTGTCATCAAAAAGGTAGGCTGTACTTATACAAAGTGTTATTCAATTAGACCAATAAGAACAAGTTTTGAGACATTTTTCTTTCCCTAAAATTATTAGTAACTATTAGTAACTACTAGTAACTATTAGTTACTATTTTGGCAAACCACAATTTAACCTCCTTGAAAAAACACTTAAGAATAATAGTAATAATAAATATAAACAATAAATGGATGCTCTGGATAGTCTCTGGTTCCTCAAAGAACTGGTAGGAACCTTCATTAGGGCTTTAATGTTTTCAGCTACAGCTGCGAAGAACCCTTTTAACATTTTATTCCAGACTCTCCAGTGATCTGGATGGTTCTTCGTTGAACCTACAGTGGTTCCCTTATGGAATCACTCATTTTGTGCACCTTACTTTTAAGCTGGTACATGAAATGAGACTTCAAGTCAAAAGCCTTGAGTGAAAGCCTGTCTGAGCGTTCTCCCACAGCTGAATTAGATAATGCCCACCCTTTTAACAGGCATCCAGCTGTACTGCATTTCCATACACCCAGCCCTGATCCGTTTCACAATTATTCGGAAAACTCAACTGAAAATTCAACTGAAAGCCGAGATCGCACCCGTTCCTGATTCACAGGGAGATAATCGGTGCCACAATGTTTTCTGGTTTGAATCTTTAGTTTTGCTTTCTGTCTGTGCTCCAAGAAAGGTGCTCTGGACAGGCAGGGATCTCCACTCATCCTTCTTCTTCGTCTTCTTCTTCTTCTTCTTCCTTCCATCTTGCGTGTTACAAACAAGTCTGGACAGCTTGCATCTCCCCCCTCTTTTTTTCTAGATAAACACATGCAGGAAATGAGTGTGGTTGGGCTGTGATTCACCCTAGACTGGAAACACTTATTGTCTGAGAAACTCATTCAAGCCTTCAGACATTACATGATTACTATACTAGACAGCATCTTATGCTGCTGTTTACCCTATTTGTTTCCTTTAACGACTGAGCAGAGATGGACTTCCTCTCATGTAACTGCTAATTTTAGCGAGTCTTTATGAATGTGGTAAGCTTTGCAATACACCAGAGGATTCTGTGAGTTTCATCCTAACTTTGTTTATGGCAAGCACTCCTGACTGGAGATTTATCTCGGCCGAACGTTGTGGTCATTTATGGCTTGGCTGGCTCAAAGTAAAATCCAGTGTGTGCAGGGTTTCTCAAATCCTGGTGTGCTGCTCGCTTTCACCCTATCTCTCTTAGCAAGGGCTATCGGAGTCTAATAGCCCTGAGGCCTTTTCTGTAGCCATGCAGGACAGCTGGTTAGTGACGGCAGGCCGAGTAATGAGCTTTACCTTTAGCTGAACCATAAATGCTGGCTGCCTCCAGGCACCTCTGCAGTCTCTCTCTGTCTCTGACAGCTCTTATGCTCTGTCTGTGTGGGGATATTTTTGCGCATTAACAAAATCACACAATAGTTGAGCAATACCAGCAATTTTCAAATTTCAAAGCTGTTTGTTTGGACAGCTCAGACAAGTAATCTTTTCTCCACCTTGGCCTTATAAAACATACAGAGGTGACTGTAAGCACATGTACATACTGTGCTGTACAAATGTTGTTAATGTATTTAATTTTCAGTTAAAACAGCCATTAAGTTCATTCCTTTTAAGAATTCATGGCGATGGGATATAAGCAGGGTGTTGAAAGGCAAAATAGTCCCCAAATAAAAGCAACATTACATATCATTACTGTCCAAAGAAAAACATGTATCTTCATTTTAGTCCATTTTTACTTTTATGCATCTTTTGAACACAGCTGTTTACATTCTGTGAAAATTACATGATGAATGGACAGAAATGGCCCCAAATTGCTTGGAAAAAGTCTGGTTCCATTGACTTCCATTAAATTTAAATTAAGTTGTTTGCCCTCTTCTGTAAAGTTGCCAATTTGGAGACACTTGTTTTTCTTTGACAGCGACAAAATAAAAACTCTGAAGATACGTGTAGGTTGACTGGTTCCCATCACCACCACTTTACAAAAGAACCAATTCACACCAAACCACTCTGAATGACTTTGTTTACATCTCAAACACTGAATTACGCAGACGTTTTGAAAAATTGGTGGAATTCTGTTGGTCACATTAGGCTGAGAAACTTTTAACAAAACAATAGAGAATCCAAACAAAAGCATGAAAATGACATATAATCAAAATTTAAAAAGTATACAAAATTTTACACAATTAGACCAATGAGAACAAGTTTTGAGACATTTTTCCCTTAATTTATTTTGGCAAACCAGAAATTTCAGAGACCACCTTTTAATTTGCAGTCAAAATTTGCCACCACACCTCCAAAGTTCAGCCCTCATTTTCTGTTTCTCAGCTTCCAAGTAATCCTAAACATGCTGAGTAAAGCTGAGGTCTGGACATTGTTCTGAGAACAACCAATAAGAATCATCATTTTGACTGGACAATGAGAGATATTATGTTTGATTTTGAAGTTTTCCTCTGATCTACTTTTAGACTGCACCTATACATTACTATATATGATGAGTAGTTGAGTAGTTTAGTAAAATAAGCAAGGTTGCCATTGGATTCCTGATCATAGCCAGACTACTGCCTTCATTACCATTACAAAGCCAGCTTCATGGGCTCCTGGGACTGCAATAGAGAGTTTAGAGGCATGGCAAAACGATGACATTCTGCCTACGCTGCTGCAAATGCGTGCAGGGACATGCAGGACTAAGAGACACGTTTCGCTTTCAAACTGCTGTGCAGACACATGGCAGCCAGCACACAGAGCAGTTTAGGGTCTGAAAGCAGCATTCACCAGCTCAACAGAAGACACAGCAGAGTAAATGAATTCTGTGGTTGGCTGGTACCCCTCTTACATTCTTAGTGTTAATCAAAAGCACAATTTCCTCTGCATTATGGGAAAAGCCTCACACTTACAGGAAACATGCCACATAATTAGCGATGGTGTCACTTGAGCAATGATTAGCAGGTCTAGTGACAAGCGAAACGTCAACACAAGACAAGTATGAATAATACAGTGTGGAGCTTTGTGAGTGTCTGATCAATAAATGTCATCACTGCTCATTATTAGCCAGAACTGCACATTTATTCACTTCAAGTGTGAATAAAAACAAAACTGTCACCCAAAATTATGATCCAATATTGGTGTAAGGTGTGATGTATGAATAACAGGATGAGCTGCTTACCTCATTAATGTCCATATCGGCAAATTTACATTTTTGTTGTTGTACACAGAATATGAAAAGTCTGAAAAATGAGCTTTTATCGCTATTTGATAAACTTGGTTATGGTAAATGGGAATTTCACTGATTTGAAGTTATGTAGAGAAGAGATTCTAGAGGAACTTACCAAGTCAGAATTGCTCACAGTGGTGGTGAATTTAACCAGACGTCTACCTCTAAAGGCTCTCTTACAGAACGTTGTTACACGAAGGGGTTATGAATATGCTGTCTGACGTCTGAGACACAGTTTTACAAGAGTTTTGTGATTAATAATTTGGTCTAAAATGTATTTTATTTGAATCTATTTGTGCTGGAGGGACACAACAAGGCATGTTTCATCAACATGATGTATAAAACTCCCTGGTTCACTGGTGGTGTTGGATAGTAAATAAAATGCATATATTAGTATTGTACATATGGTGATCCCCAGTTTCCATCACCACTGCTGTAGAGACATCTGACACCTCGGCATCTTTCTGTGCAAACGAACCTTTTCGCTGTATATCATTCTGAATGACTTTGTTCATTCATTCATTCATTCATTCATTCATGTATTCATTCTCTCATTTATTCACTCATGTATTTTCCAAGTCGCTTATCCTTCTGGGTCACGGGGGACGCCGGAGCCTCTAATAAGCAGAAAGGCAGGAAAGACCCTGAAGAGGCTGAATGACTGTGTACATCTTAAACAATGAATTATAAAGAGATTCTGAAAGATTGATGGCATTCCCATTTAAATTCAGTCTTTTAGTCACATTAAACTGCAGACGTTTAACAAAACAATAGGGGATCCTACCAAAGGCATGAAAATTACACATAATCAAAAAAAATGGCATATCCAAGGTACCCTATAATATACAGAATATGATCCATTTAAGACCAGTGAGAACATGTTTTCAGGCATTTCTTCTCCTGATTTCTGCTAAACACTGAACTGCCGTGTGTGAACTATTCTCTCCTCAGTGCAAAGATACTAGGGTTTGAGGCTTCAGTGTTCAGTGTTTCCTAGCTGGAAATAAAGATGACATCTTGCACTATCATGTATTTTAGTGGATATGGAAACAGCACACAAACCACATTCCCCTCCCATTGTGTTTAATCCTTGCTCTGTTTTGTTTGTTCGTTTTGTCTGCCGCTTCAGTTTCAGACATATCAATAGCTGGGGCGACAGACAGTATAATGATACCAAGCAAGCCGTCAACAACATGCTATCTTACTTTATGGCTTCATGCAAGTCTTCTATAATCCATAGAATCTGATGGGAAAGGAACTCTGACAGGTGGTTCACAGACCCCCCCACCCCCCACCCCGTGAACATACTTAAATTGAGTCTGCTCAAGATATTACACAGTATTAGCAATGGTTATTACCCACTAGCATAACACCCCTGGGAAGTGACCATGTGGCCTCTGACGGTACAGGATTAGAAGGTTGATCTAGTCAATAATACACTTTGGGGACAATTGTATCGGATCTAATCTAGTTTGATGATGGGTTACTGAATTCAGTAATTGGAAGTGCTTATAATCATTTAGACAAGTAAAAGTGAGTGTGAATAATAATTTGATGTGAAATGGTACATTATAGAGAAACACCCTGACTGTTCGTTTACAGTGTTGCTGAGCACCATGTCTAGAGGTCACCATGTCTACAGCTCAAATATAACCCTTTTATTTGGTGTCTTAAATGGCCAGTACATTTTAACATGCCTTCCTAGAGTTTTATGGGTAATACTGATGATGGTAAATATAAGAAATTAAGCTTAGGGACTATTTTGCCTCCCCAAGTATTGACTAACTAACATGAAGTAATGCATTAACAATGGTTAGAATGCTTAACTAATGTTAAGTAACCATACAACAACTACATGTTTACATGTTACTTAAACATGTAATAGTTGTTACATGTTTATGTAACATTAATTAATCATAGTTAATGTATGACTTCATGTTAACTAATGACATTACTTCATATTAGTTAGTCAATATTTAATGTAAAAAAAAACAATAATAATACTAAAATGTACTGAAAAAATATTCATAGCCTTATTATTCACTGTGTGTAAACACTTTCTGTGAGATATCTCTCAGAGCCATAATCTTCTGACCTCTGGTTCCCATCACCACCACCACCACCATGATTGCTGACTATCTAAGTTTCTCTCAAACAAAGCACTTCACTTTAATCCCCTCTGAATGCCTTTGTTAACATCTTAACCACTTAATAATGCAGAAAATGTGACAAATGACTGGAATTCTCTTTTAATATCAAATGTAACATAAAACAAATTGCATGCAGTTAGGTGGGCACTGTGGCTGCTTGCACACTGATCATGAAGGACAGATGCTTTTAATTAACTCTAATGCTTTCACCATTTTGAATTCTTTTTCCTCCTGCAGCGAGAGCAGCCACAGGCCCTTTCCAACAAGACGAATTCTTGTTTCTTTATATCTTTGAGGAAAAAAAGTGAAGGGCCGGTGTTTATGCTGAGCTATGGGCTGGAGAAGATATGCGGTTCCCTCAGAAACACAGACATCTGCTGTCTACCAGAAGAGAAGCCTCGGCCGGGCTGCGCTAGCCTAATTAGCAGTATTTTGCTAGCGAGGGAGGGAGAAAGGGAGGGGTGTTTGGGTGGCTGGCCGAAGAGAGAAGGAGCCAGGCCACCACATTCCCACAGAATAAGTCAAGAAGGAACAAAAAGAGGAGTCACTCCATGCTCCCATGTCTCCTCGTTCCCAGCCCTGTTCCTCCTCTTCTCCTTCTCCATACGTTTACACCCCAGCCGAATGCGGGCACAAGCGCACTCCATGTCTGTAATTTAGATTAATTCCTTCCACATTTTCTCCAGGGCTTACATGCCACCCCCCCCCCCCCGACCCTCTTTACTTTTTTATGCTCTTGTTATTTGGATTCCTTGTGCCCACAAACCACCCCCCACCAGGCCCCCCTCAAAGCTTTTCTGCTGGCCAGAAAACAGCTACAACACTCCCTTCCCCCCATGCCTACAGCCAGGTAACTTATATGCTAACGGCTTGCATGCATGTCAGAGCACAGCACCAGTTCTGCCATTAGAACATTTGACTGTACTTATCATGGGCTGGTGTGTGCTGATGGACACATGACAAAGCCTATTTAATCTGAAGGCATTACAGAGTGGTTACAGCGGTTTGGAGTTTCTGTTCCCATTAGTGTTCCTGCAAATGACTCTTAATGTAAACCAGGCCGAGGGGGGATGCAACTCAGTGCATGCCTCAATTTAGAGGCGTGGCACGAAAAATAAAAGAAATCTCTTACGATCTAATGTGGAAGGAAAGGAAAAGGTTTGTACCATCAGGCTGGCAAAGTTCAGAGAGATTAATAGCTCAGAAATCCCTAACCATGCCATGACGCCATGGTGCTCAACATTTTTGTGCAAAGCTGAGCGATTACACAACATGCTCACTGCAAAGTGTTTCCAAGTGCTGGTTGTGAATTAACTTCAGCTGAAAGACAATGCAACACAGTATAATACCTTTCCCAATGAGCAAATGAAACAGATTCAAAACTACACACACGCATTTTTCTCCGTGTTGAGTCATCCGGCTCCCCACGACCTACATTAGTATAGGTCATCTAATCAAGGGTCATAATAAAAGCAATTAAGGCCAAAACAAATGAGGCATGACAACTGGCTTTGCTCATCTTAATAAGGCTGGAGACTCTGCATGCATTAAGGGCATAATTTATGCACAACAAAACATGAGAAATGCTAACCAAGTGCTCGTAGCATTGGGCAAGGCCTGGCTGCGGTGTTAAATTACAATGAGCTGCAGTTTTCCATCTCTCTTTTTTCTCTCATTCTTTTAAGTAGGTATTACAACAGCACTGGAAAGTAGAAGTAACTCATAGCTCATCCCTCACAAATCCACTGGCCAAAGGGTTTTCTTGAATCCCTATTTTTGCCATTTTCAATTTTTCAATGTATGTTGACAGTGGCAGTTCCCATGTACACCATGTCAGAATTTCACGTTGAACAGACCAAAAGAAATGGAAGAAAAGGAATAATACTATCTTATATAGGCCCTTTCACAAAAATCGGAAGTATGTAAATGTGAAGTAAAACAAATTCTGCTTTTGCCCTACGGATGATTATTATCTTCAGCTTACCATGAAAAATATGTTGTTTTATCTTTATCTGTTTTTACAGACCTGTTGGAGAACTTCCAACAGTGTAGGAGTCAAAGCTAAATACAGGATATAAATTATTTGTGGAAGAATTAAGCTAATGTCTGCAGAGTGATAAAATGATGGATGAAACCTAAAAAGCAAGATTATCCATGTTAGCTGGAATTGTTGCACACATGCTAGCAGGGGCATGTTGTCCATCATCATGGCATCTGTAGTGCCACTGTAGACGTTTACCGCAGCCATTAACTCTGGGGAAGAAACGTCTTCTCCTTGCTGAGCACTTGCTCTCTAAAATGCTGACAGTTTTGGAGGGGAATCTGACA
Source organism: Semaprochilodus insignis (assembly GCA_034552555.1). Classification (NCBI taxonomy): domain Eukaryota; kingdom Metazoa; phylum Chordata; class Actinopteri; order Characiformes; family Prochilodontidae; genus Semaprochilodus; species Semaprochilodus insignis. Next base: position 35,623,077 of record CM067476.1, read on the forward strand.
ACTGTTCTACTGTAAGTGGCTGGGACCAGCACCAACTTTAAAACACAAAGTGCCTTCAGTGTAACATTAGTCAGTAGCAGTACATGCAAAATTGGCATATTGGGAAGTAACTTATATATATATATATATATATATATATATATATATATATATA
>CM067476.1:35623560-35688042 GCA_034552555.1 Semaprochilodus insignis
TATATATATATATATATATATATATATATATAGTTGCTGTCCAATGAAAAACGTGTATCTCCATTTTTGTTGATTTTGACTTTTATGCATCATTTGAACACAGCAGCTGCTGTTTACACAGTGTGGAAATCTCATGATGAATGGACCAACAGAAATGGCCCAAAACTGCTTGTAAAAAAGTCTTACATTTAAATTAAATTAGGTATTTGCCCTCTCTTGTAAAGTTGCCATTTTGGAGATGTTTTGGAGATGTGCATTTTGGTTGTTTTTCTTTGGACAGCACATATATATATAAACAATGACTGTACACTTGAATTGGCCATTATCTGCATGCTTCGCCTGTATGTACCAATGTACCCATGTACCAATGGCGCAAATGAGAAGACTTAACAAGCACTATGCACAGCGTTGTTGTTTTTTTTCTTTTTATTCTTCTTTATCCTATAGCTTTCAAAGAATTTTACACATATATGAAAAGAAAATCATCCCCACGGCCTAACCACTATATGATAAAAAACGAACCCGTTTATAAAAAGCCGAACACATCTGTTTGAAAGTTAAACCATACACCAGAATTGTACCGATATTTACAAATCCCATTAAATTACAACATAAATTAGAAAATATTTACATTTAGGGTGAGATGGAAACGACGGTTCTAGTCCAATTCATCTAAAAGCATTAAAAAGACGCACGGTATTTACAGAAAACACATATATAATTCCACACAAAACATACATACATGCATATCCCTGTCTGATCTTCTCGGACCGACGGATTCTAACAAAGGTTGAGTGGAAGTCCCTGATTGTTCATAAATGGTGACAATTTGTTCATTAAAAACCCCATTAATGGCCAGGAGCAGCCACCAATTAGTCTAGGTTTTCATTCCTGTCTCAACCGGTTTGCATTGCTTTTCATTTAGTTACGTAAGAACTAGTAGTTACTTACTTTAAGCACTTAAAATGTAATAAGCCTGGGAATTTAGGGGGTTAATGCATTTTGAATAGGTGGCATTAAAGGAGACTAGATTATAAAGCTCCAGAAAGAGGCACAGGGCCTCCGCGATGACTTAGTGCCTTCGGGGTCATTTGAATCTGGACCTATTTATCCTGAGAACCACAACATACATAGCACTCGCTCATGGTAACAATACTCCCACAGACAGAAAGTACAATAACACTGCGTCCAACTGAAGTCAAGCAAAGAGCAACTCGTTCTCTCAAGCAGATCGCCTGCATGTCCTCTATTGTTCTATAGGGGTTCAGCACCAAAAAGACCAAAATGTAGGACTTCCTCTTCATGAAAAAACGAGAACAAAAAAAAAAAAAAAACAAGATTTAAAATCCACATAAACTCTTGAAATGGTGTCTGGATGGTGTCTTTTTGTTTGTTTGTTTTGAAAGGCTTCTTCGTGTAGAGCCAAGCACGTGTCTACAGATGCTGTCGAAGAAAGCGGTAATCATCTACGTCAGCCACTCAGAGGGGCGAAGCACTTAAACGTCTGTGTCGAGGAGAGGTTCTGGAAGACCAGGACAAGGGGCACTGAGCCGATGCCCAGTGTCCACCAAAATCAATGGGAAACTGAACCAATGACAACAACTACGATGACAAGAATGCGACAGTCAGATGTAGTCCATGAGACACCACAGAAAAAGCTCCGATCCAGCTTCACCCCATCACTTCCTGTGCTTGTCCATCTTGTCCGTGGCTTTGCTTTGCTCTGAGGAGCCTTGTGAGGAGTCTCCACCTGCGCTCAGGTACATTTTGTCCACCTGCTTGAGAGCCTCGTTGAGGTAGTTCTGCAGCGAGGTCATGGCGGCGCAGATGGCCGGAGAGCCGAAGCCATGAGTGATTAGGCTGAAGTGGGTCAGGCACCCCTGGATCCCTGGTTCCAGGATGGGCGCAGGCCGTGAGTTGCCCAGGGGAGAACGGTCTTGGGTCAGAAGGTCAGTGAACTCCTTGCAGATTTGCCTGGGTGGGAAGAATAACACATTATACACACACATTATAAATCTATGAACAATAATGAAAATAACAATGATGCAAATGAATGGAAGGGTTCACCCACTCATGTCAGACAGCTACAGTGGTGGAACGATGTCTATGAGCTTACTGTACTAATTAATGAGACCTTTCTAGATCGGAGGTCCTCATATCCAAACCTTAAAGCAAATTTTTTAGCTCTGGATTTCGTAATCAGCCGTTATAACCTACCAGTGATTACAATATCCAGGGCCGGAAACAGGATTCAAGGTCCGGGTTTGATTAGACATTAGAGAAGGAAGCCAAATGTTGTAGAATTGCTGAACTCTGACTCCTAATTTTGAACCTTATTTTCTCCAGATGTGAGACTTCTCTCATTTTAATTGTGCCACACTTTGGCAGATGGTCATTTGTACTCCTCCAGGGTATTAATATCTCCTTTGATGTGAAAAGACATTAGATGGCGAATGCTGTGGGGGTCTCTGAAGCTTGGACAGCTCATTAGAGACACCAATCATGACCAGAAGTGGATCAGGGGGCAGCAGATATGTCTCAAATCTGAAAATAAGAACGCTACCCTGTATTCTAAACACAGTTCTAGTAGCTATTATCCAACCAGTGCAGGCTGCTGCCTACAAAACATCAAGAATTTTGAATGAAGTTCCAGCAAATTGGGCAAAGTAGGTCAGTTTTGTCAGTAACGTAGTAAATGGACTGTAACTCACTTGGCAGCCAAGAGCATGTTCTTGCGAGAGTTGATCTCGTTGCGTTCTACGTGCGGCCGTCCCAGGTACTCAGCAACCGCCTTGGCAGGAAACTCTGTCTCACAGACATAACCAAAGTCCCTGGCCAGGTGTACAGCCTCACCTGCAGATGTTAATCAGAGGTGAGTCAGGTTCATAAAACTGTGCAAACGAACATGACTCATTGTTCAACCCTACAGTTCCCCCAGTGAGTCAAGCAGTGCTACACAAGTACAAGAATCAGTTCCCAGCTGGAGGGATTTGAGCAGCTAACTGAGAAGAACCTAGATGGATGCATCTTCTCCAGGAAGGGGGGGGCGGTGGTCATACTGCATGCTTTTAATGGGCTCATGTAGCTGAAGGCAGCAAACAGTTGCACAGATCCAACAGAGCCTCTTATTGATAGACCACCCCTATACTCTGCAGAGTCTCCATCCTTAAGGTCAGTCTCTCCTCTTGGCTAGCAAACACATGATAACAAGCTCCAATTCAGCTTTGAAGGTCTCTAAATAACATAGCCTTCCAGTCATGTTCCTCGTCCTATTAACAGTGCGAATGGGAACTTTACAGAAAGGGGGTGGGAGGGGGGAAGAAAAAGAAAAAAGTATTCCACGTAGCTGTGGGCACTAGCTCGCTCATGGTGCTTGCATTAACATCTCCGTGACTCATCGCTTGAATATACACTCGCAAAAGGTAAATCTTGAGATGAAATGTCATGAAATTAAAGCATTTGTTAGCACACGCCCTTAAGGTTAATTTGTACTGTGTGAGCACAAGTAAAAAAAAAAAAAAACACAGTTAGCATTTTAAGATCTCAAGAACGCTTGAGATGGCTAAGCCAGTACTTGTCATTGTCTAGCATGATGAACGGCTCCGCTGCAGAAGATCCGCTGGAATTTATAGGCCTGGTTTTTTATGAGCCATTTCTTGCTCTTCAAGTTTTAGGCAGCTGCTTGCTAACCTCAAAACGTCAACTAAAACATCTTCACACATGCGAACACGGTCTACATGTCTGATGAAAGCTAGGACAGTCACGTCATGGACATTCTGTCTCTTGTACTGGGCTCATGATCTTAACACAGGCAAGCAGCTATGGCAAAACAGAAGTGACATCTGACTGGGATTCATGTAATCATGCTTATTAGAACACGATTTGGGGCCAATGTGTTCAGACGGAACACATGACTGACTAAAATGTGCTTGCACTGCTAACTTGTGACCCTGCCTGCTTGTATGGTGCCACAACAGGGGACTTTCCAGAAGCAAGCTCGTACCTTCTACTAGCGCTGTTAGCAAGGTGACGTTAGCTGCCTTCCTGCGTCCTGCTGGCAAGTTCAGCCCGATCTTGTCCAGCTTCTCTCTGAGGGATCTTCCACCGTTCTTTGACTTAGCCCTGTGTGATAAAAGAAACCATGTGTAAGTCTTTCAGTCCGAATTAGCCGCATGTTAACTGCAGGCCAAACACATGAGTTTTGACAATGAGAGATATTTATCCTGTAGCCTACTGTATGTGTGTGGAAAGCACATTCATGTAAATAAATAATTGTGAAACTGCAAGTGTGAGGACAAATGAAACCACAGCCTCAGAGCCTTTGGAGCGAGAATGCACGCACACAGACACACACACACACACACAAACAAATTCCCCACTTAATTGAGACGCTTCAGTTTTCCGCATGACTAGGCTTGGAGGCCTGGCGTTGCCCTCCGCATGGCGGGTAAGCAAGAGGCGACATCTTTAGGGAGGAGTGAGTACCCCCCTCCCCGACTGCCCCCCGAGCCTGAACAATCTCTGAATGACCTACTTAATAATGTCTGTCACACGTCTCTATGTGTTTTTGTTTCAGTAAAATAAATGTCCTGACTTAAATGTCCTGTAGGAAAACCAGAGTAAAACAGGACTAACCTAACCACAGTCAGGAGCAGCAACAGTATATATTAATGCACTTATTATTATTAAACTTATACACTCATATATGCACTTGGATACGTATACATATCAGTACTGTGTCCAAAATGGCAACTGTGTACAGAAGAGGGCAAACACCTAATTTACAGTAACTTTAATGTAAGTCAATGGAACCAGACGTTTTATTTCTAGGCTGTTTTGGGCCATTTTGCTTGGTCCATTCATCATGACATTTGCACACAGTGTGAACAGCAGCTGCTGAGTTCTGGGTTCAATTAATGCATAGAAATAGACAAAAAATGGAGATGCATGTTTTTCTATGGACACTTATATATGGCTCTTTTCTGCTAATTTTAATCCACAATTTCAAATTTTTAGCTGAATTTAAGTCATATTATATATATTATATATTTCAGATTTTTATATATTTATATTTATTGTAATTTGTTTTATATAAAATTAAATAAAAATTTCCCAATATGCAAAATTTGCTGATTAATAAATAAGCAGTAATTCTGCATTACATGTGCAGACATTTGTTCTCTTTACAGGAATGTGTTTACAATTTTTTTGTGTTTTTTATTTTAAAATTTTTGAACTTTTGAATTACTGCAAAATTTGAAACATATTGTTGTTACTTATAAGGTCTGAGACCACTAGTGAAAATTCTTCTTTTTGCATTCTTCTATTGTAACATTTCTCAGTAGAAATTCACCCGTACAACAATTTCAGTGAAATAATTTTTAAAAGTTAGCATGAATTTAAAACCGCCTCAGAATTTGGTCCTCCTTTTGTTTTGTACAAAGGTTTTAAAATAGTCACAAATTTGGTTAAATTTAATAGTGATGTAAGTAGTGAAGTAGTGCAGAATCCTGAATACTTATACTTGTTACAATTGTTTGTTGATATTTTTATATTTTTAAAAATCCCCGTTTTTTAATGTGGCATCATATATAAATTACACTATAACTATACTCTATATATATTTATACTATACATAAATATACTCTACATATAATACATACAACACAGTTGTACACCTCTACATCCTGACAAGGTACAAAAACAAACCTCTGTGTGTGTGTGAGAGAGAGAGTGTGAGGCACATGGGAAGTGAAAAATGCACATTCCCAGCAAAAAAAACATCCCAACACATCAGAGCTACAGGGACACCCCCATCTCCCTCCATTTCCCTCAACACTGTTCCTGCTGGCATATGGGGCACAGGTCAACTGTTCAGCTACAGTTAAAATCAGCCGAGCAACCCCTGTCCTCACTCGTTCACCCCTCCCCACTCCTTCCTCTCGCACACGTACAGATATACACATAATGCTATAGAATGACTCCAGGCATTAACCTCAGCAACACGTCGCACACACAAGACAGTTTTAATTAAAGGATCAGCCACTGCTCCGTAACAATAGCAATAAGAGATAATAAAAGGGCCAGTCAGCATGTAAGAAGGCTTATAGTGCACAAGATCAAAATACAAATACCAGAAAAATTCAGCATAATTTATTACGGCTGTGTGTGTATTAGTCTGACAGCAGCAAATTATATCAGTTCATTCAGCATTTGCTTCTATATCCATATGACAGATACCTATAAACACACTACCAGTTATGATTATGCTTCATATATTTCTCTAAAAAACTGCTGAAAACTAATCACCACCATCATCCTACTCTACACCAGCACCACATACCAGCCATGGGCTAAACCAGTGCTTTATTACTGAGCTGTATTTATATCCTCACCTGCGTAGGACTCCTCCCAGCAGAGACGCGTTGAGACACTCGGGTGGGGACAGGCGTCTCTGAACCTCAGCTACAGTCACTTTGTATTTGGAGGTGGAACTGAGCAAAGAGAGGCGGCCGGGAACTGAGCAGAACACTTCTGTGGGATTGGAGACCATGCCCAGCAGGGACTCCTTCTGGAAGGGAAGACCCATCGGGTTCCCCTTGGGAAGGGTCACTGGTCCTGAGGAGGAGAGACATGCAATTACACTCAACTGTAACACTCCAGTAATACAACAGAGGTGGACGAAAATCAGACAAGAGGCAGTTATTTTGTTTTCCTGGTGTGATGTCATCCTGTGATCTGTTTGGTTTAATCCGGCATCTTTTTCAGAGCTCCGGCGCTGATATTATCATATCAACTTTCATATCGAATTTCATGCTAAAAGCAAACTAGCTTTAGAGAAAGCCGACCACTTCAACCTCTTGAAGTCTGGAGAACCTGTATGTGGGTCCCAACTTCAATTCCTCCCTCTTAACCGCATGGCTTACAGGTTCTTAGTGCTTATGCTGAATCATTTTTAATGGTTACTGACTAATATGTACAAAGATTAACTGAATAATAAGCCTGCAGTTTGGGATTTGAAGAAGAGTACAGTTGCTCATACAGTTCTCATGAGATCTCGATCAGTCATATGGAAGGGTTTGGGCGAGCGGGTTAATCGACATGTTTAGTCCATTTTCTAAGCGCAAAAAGAGTTAACAAAACCTCTATAAAGGACACACATGCACAGCTATTCTTTATTTTAGGGATTTCAAATCTGGAGGGAAAATAAAACATAAAATGCAGCCTGTGCCAAAGTTTGGCATATTTAATACTTTAGAATTTCCGTTTTATTAATCCTAGCAATAAGTTAAACTCTGCAAATAAATATAAATGGTGCATACAAGTGTAGTATTTAATAGTAACATTTAAGTGTGCTCCCTGTAGAGGATGAATGAACTTGAACCTATATTCCTATAGTATCTGTGGTAACACTGGAACCATAGAATCCTACACAGTAACTCAATGTGAAGTTTGTCTAATGAGAAACAGATATAGACCCTGTTGACTAACTGCTGTTTACAGGCAAACTCTTCTGCCTCATTCTGCACAGCAGTCGCTACTAACCAAGCCAATGGTTCCACAAGCCGTGCTCCTAGTAACAAACCGGCTCATTCAACAGTAAGCGCGAACAGCACTGCTAACTCAAAGCCATCAACTCCACAGTCAGTTCATTACTGTATTTAACACTGGCAGCCTGTTTTAATGCCAAACTTTAGACCCAGATTCATCTTAAGGCGAGACTAAAAGGGTTTTTCGTCATTGACTCCCCACTGACCTTTCAATTTTGTCCCGAAACAGGCAAGAGACTAAACTGACCAGGGCTCGAGAGTCCACACTGCACATCACCTCCAGACAATAAGGCATTGCCACCAAGAGAGCCCCCTGGAAACATTGTCTCTGAAAGTGATCAAGATGCCGCAGTTCTAATTCTGAAGCACACCAAAGAGTAGAACCTCAAAAGCAGGATGGGTGGTCGTTTGGGACAAGGAAAAAAGCGGATGTTTGTGTCCTGTGGTGTTTCAGTATGGGAAAAAGCCATATGGCATTAATAAAAATAGGCACAACTCAAGACCGTTTGGGAAAACAAAAAAGATGATGCCAACGTTTGATGTTCTGAGTTTATCGGACGGCCCATTCGGCATCCGAGCTGGGATTCGAGGACGGTCGGAGAAGCCGTTGAGATAATAAATGTGAGCCGAAATTGGGACTTGTGTGAGCCATAATAGGAGCCCGTGCTGTGCCAGAGTCGTGCGTACTATAATCAAGTCTTCAAACGTATTGCCGTAAATGTGCATTTGTCAAGATGCTCCACGGACTTAAAAGAAATTCTAAATTACTGACTGACAAAAACGCATGCCAAACCTGTCAAATCTGCTTGTGGTGGAAACATCCCAGGGGTGGACGCACAGAGACGCGATGAATTATACTGTGTAGGACGGCAAAGATTAGTAAAGAGCTTTGCCCATTGATTCTAAACATCTCTTGGGTCACTCGAAATACAGGCACGCAAAAAACACTCACATGACATTTTATTAAATCTATGCAGCCTATATTGTGGGCAGTATGCATATAGACTTGGATTAAAGGTAACTTTCTGATGATAATATTTCTAGACAACAACTGCACTGTTCTCAGTAAGCTCACTTTCATTATCACAGTGCTGTATGGGGACATACAGTTGTTATTCATTTGCATTACTTTGGTCTTTGTGTACATGTAACACCTCACTAGGGGTGGGCGATATGATATATGATATGATAAAATATTGTGATATTTAAAGTCACCATATACAATACTGTATTAGTTTAACGTCATTGTCCAATAAAAAATAAATGTCCCCCAAATGGCAACTTTACAGGAGAGGACAAAAACCTGATTTAATTTTAATGTAAGTCCAAGGAACCAGACTTTTTTACGAGCAGTTTTGGGCCATTTCTGTTGGTCCATTCATCATGACATTTTCATACAGTGTAAATGGCAGCTGGTGTGTTCAAATGACGCATACAAATACAAGGTAACAGCAACACAGCAGTGCTACAATGTTTTTATCCAACATTATCCATCAGTTAAGCAGGTCTGATTATGCTGTCTTTGAAATGAAGTATGCGATTCCTTAAGTAATCACAATAACCAAGATCTGAGATTTCGTGAACATTTTGTGACGTATTGCTGTGTAATTAATCACAACAACAACAACAATAAAATAATACCCAGTGCTTCACTTAACTACATCTATTATTCGGGTTGTTTGAACTTAAACCATGTATCTCCAAAACGATAAGTTCACAGGAAAAGAAAACTTTACTTTTAATGTAAGTCAATGGAACCAGACACGCCCCCACCCCAAAGTCATTTCGGGCCATTTGTTTTGGTTCATTCATCATGAAATTCCAACACAATGTAAAGTACAACATGCATTTTCAAATTATGGCAAAAAAACAAAAAAATGAAGATACAAGGGTTGTTATGACGGCAGCGATATGCTCCCCTGTCCTAACGAGGCTTAAAACCCTTTGTGAGGTTTTAGAGAGATCTGCTCCCAGTATGAGTGGGATCAGTGAAGCTGTAATCAAGTACAAGTGCTACTTCTGTGAAACAACTCCAGTAGCTGTCAAAGAACAACTGTAAAACTGTTCCCTGTAGAACTGCTGCGGAACTTCTTAATGCATCCAGCATCCATCAGCATAGGACGTTTCTCAGGCTCTGTTCTCCTCTTATTGGGATACATTTGGTCTAAATTAGAATGCTGAAGCTACAAAGTGAGAGCTCTGACCAATGCAAGGCGGTCCAGATGCTGAACTAACAGAACAGAATGAAGTTAAACCCAAATTTAATGTGAGTGAACACACGGTGGAATTGAGGAAATGACTACCCCATGTACCGTGTTGTGCTTTCTAAGTGGAAATAAGTCAGCACATCCACTACAGCAAGCTGTAAGGTTTCTATCCATTTGCTGAGATGAAAGAATGAATAAATAGAACCAGAGGAACAAAAATCAAATGTGCCACAACTCACGCACAGGCCACATTTAGTTTAGCCTTTTCTCCACTATGTTAAAGTCAGCAAGCAAACAGCGAGCGGGCACTAAAACACGCAGAGGTGTGCTCTCTCTCTCTCTCTCTCTCCGTAGAGGAACTAATGCTCGCTTAGGAAATCAACCAAACATGTCATTTGTCCAAGAGCTCCCAAACTTTTCCATACAAGTCTATGCCTGGAGCACACTCAGCAACTGTGCTTGAATACTTACACCTGACTAGATTCACCTATTTACTGCCCCACGTGTGCTAATGCTAACTATGACCTTCCAAAATGGCTCAACACATAGTAAATAGCTCATAGTTCTTTCTAATAGACTATCATTGTGGTCTTCTAGCTGCAGTTCTAGTTCATGGTTTTTACTGTGAGTTTCATTCAGACAGTTAGGTCCGTTTCACACTGCCACTGTCCCTTTAACAATTATAAGTTATCCTATTCAATATTACATATAATTGTAAATTCTGATCCTTGTTTGTTTTGGTTTTGTTATCCAGTGTGGACCAGAGGAAGATGGATTCCCCTTTTGAGTCTTGGTTCCTCTCGAGGTTTCTTCCTCTTGCTCTGAGGGAGTTTTCCACTGTTGCCGTTGGCTTGCTCACTGGGGGCTTGGACCCAGATTCTCTGCTCTGTGACAACATCTGGTGTAAAAAGCCCTATATAAAGAAGCTTGACTTGACTTGACTTAAATAACTTATTTTTATGTTTACTTATTAATTAACATTATAATTACATACAAATTACATTCATATATTTTGTTTATTAACGTTATGATTGCATACTAATGACATAATACAATCTAGTAATACTTTCTTGTATAATCCTTATTTACTGAGGTAACTCTATTTTTTTTTTTTTGCAGTCATACAGACTGAAGAGATTTTTAGCCAATAAGGTTTTCCAGCATTCCGTATTCTTAGCACCATTTTTATTTATTTCTATTAATGAACTCTGATTTATTTCTGTAATATATGAATGTAATTTTATTCAGCAAAATGATAGTTTAGGGTTATAGCACACTGTTAGATGTGAAGGCATTTAACATGCTTTCTTTTTATTCTCATAATGTGAATAAGTGAATAAGTTCTATTTACGATTTTATTTAAACCCCTTTATTCGTCGACCCATTTAATTTAGCCAATTGGTGCTGTTGTAATTGATGCCTGTATAGTACATAATAAAGAGCATTTGATTCAAGTTAACACAACTAACTCGGGAGTGAGCAAATCAATGGTTTCCTTGGGCTCCCCTCTCTAACAACAGAAGTTTGGATCACTGATCAGCTCCTACTACTGAAGCCCGAACCTGTGGACTTTCTTTCCTTCATTTCTTTTTTCCGAGGCTTTTTTTTTAAGGTGGACTATTTTAAGTTTACATTGTGAGTCAAACGCATTTCGTGTCACAACACCTGACTGAACCAACCAGGCTGCCACACCCCGAGCGCTGTTCCTTCACGTCCCTCTCTGCGTTTCGCGTGACTCTGCCGAGGCGGTCAGCTCTGACAGCACTCAACGCTCATTCACCGCAGCGAGGAGCTTTAAGCTCGCCGAACAAAGCTGGCCCGGGCCCCTTCTCTCTGAGCCAACAGAGCGTTTTAAAGATTGCCCAACTTCCACAAGCCGTCAGCTCGTCTGCCATTTCGAGAGGATTCCTCCTCCTGACTCTCCATTCATGCCGAGTGAGGACTACAATGCGAGCAGGATCAAGCCCAGATTAGTCAAATGGAGCACGCGGCCAAAACGGATTAGAGGGGAAAGTCTGAAGCAGGGCTCCCTCAGCCCTTCCCTCTCGAGCTCTGTCGGCCAGGTGAAAGCAGCCGCGCGGCGAAGCTGTATGTACATCATGTGGGCATTTTAATAGCATCTTATGCTATTATTATTATTATTATTATTATTATTATTATTAGAGGACGAGAAGACCACATTCTCCATTCTCACCAACAAATGCAAAACTAATAGCAGTCTCGAAGTGGCTCTAAATTCTTACATATGAATGATTCGTCTACCGCTCATAGAATAAGAGAATATATAAGAAGAATAACAGCCTACCTTTTTTGATGACTGTCTGGTCGGCGATTACAATGCTGTGATCTTCCACGTGCTGAAATAAACAAACACTAAATTAAACCTCCATTATAAATTAGCCAAGTTGGCTAACACGCTGATCAGAAGTTCGTAGCTCGTTCTCAAACTGTCTGCACGCTTACCGGCACTTCGTCCAGCCCTTGGCCCATTTCGTGCAGGCCCATGTTCTCGCCTAGGGACGCCTCGATGCCATGCACATGCGGAGGCAGCAGCTCTGGCCTCCTGAAGCTGTCCCTGCGCAACCCGGACGACCCCCCCTCCAAACCTAGGATCTGGCTGGCCAGTCCGCTGCGGCCGTGCGCCACGAGCCCGTCCGGGGTTTGGCGGCCGGGCCAGGGCTGCTGCTGGTTGGACGTTGGGGACTGGTGTATGGAGTTGATGTTGAAGGGGTCGCCGAGGTGGTAGTGGGGGTCGCTGGACTGTGTGTAGGGCAGGGGCTGGTACGGAGGGGGGAAGTACGGGGGCTGGAAGTCCGAGCCAGTGGAGTGAGAGATGGAGGGAGCCGGGCTGTAGAGGTGCTGGCTGACCGCGGGCAGGTGGGGTAGCCGGGGGTTCCCATTGCTGCTGCCGTCATGTCTCTCCTGGGGGAATACAGACAGGGGATATCAGGTCAGTCTATTTAGTGTCCTGCTCATAGCCTGTTTATGGCGTTTCCATATTGTTGGTGTAAATAGCAGCTACAGCTGGAGGAACACAGCTGACTTGCTGGTCATCCTGAACGCACTGCAGTGTGGTCAGTCAGACAAAAGGTGGGTTTGGAGTACTGATATATGTAGTGTACGCTGACGTTTATTAGGGTTCCCCTGGGTAGTTATTAGGGTGCATGATAACAGTCAACAAATAAGCTGCTGGTTCGGTCCAGGTGTCCTAAGAGACTAATCAATATTTTGTCCACTTGGAAAAATAAAATTAAAAAAATAATAAAACACATGGATGCAGGGCGCTCTTACAAAACATGGTTCTTCAAGGGTTCTTTAGTACAGAAAATGGTTCCACGTAAAACATTTGCATGTTTAAACGGTTCTATGCATTGTAGAATGGTTCTTCAGATTGTCAGAGAGTGTGCTATAGATGCCACCAAAATAGCAGAACCCTTTTTCGTTCTATGTAAAAAAAAGGTTCCCTATAAAACCCTCTACAGCACATTCACCATCGATCTGAAGAACCATGTCACGATGCAGAGAGCTCTCTTAGTCATGCAAAATGTTCTTTGCAAAGTAATTTGCTTCTTCAGATCGACAGAGAATGTGCGATACATGCCAGCAATAGCAGAACCCTTGTTATGTATGTATGTTCCCTATAGAACCCTATGGGTTTCCTCTCTACGGCATATTGATCATGAATCTGAAGAACCATTTCACGATGCCAAGACAAGCCCTTTAATCATGCAAAGGGTTCTTTAAGTGTGCACGGTTCTACATAGAAGCATTTTCTTTAATAAAGAATCCTTAAAGAATCAAATTTTTAAAAGAGGATGTTTTAGTTAATAATATAAATTATTATTGCAGTTATTGATATTATAGTTGGTTAAATAGAAACACATCAATCAATCAATAAACAGTTAATTCATTTTATAATATTTAAATAAGAGTTTTATAAGAGTTCAATAACTCCTACATTCCTGCTGTCGGAGCAACAGGCTATTTTTGTCCTACTTGAGTTTTTGAGATAGATTGAAAATGCCTGTTTTACATCGTGCGTAAATGTTTAATGATGCGCCCAAATAAAATACCTTAAATATCTGGCTCCACTGTCTTCCATTAAAAGTAAAGTAAGTTTGTTTTGGAGATGCGAGGTTTTGTTCAGACAGCAGCGATGAGTACAGGTCACTTTAGCCAGAAACTGACCCCCCTCCCCTTCTCTTCTTGAATTGTCCACACCTTGAATGGGATTGTGATTGTTAAGGTGTCATTGTTTGTGTGAACTGCTGCGATGCTACTGTCACCGCGGACAAAAGACTGGAGAGCCCAGACAAATCGTCTGGCTCGGCGCGCATCAGGCCGATTCACCACTGAATAGGAGCGAAATTAAAACACCCGAGGAACAAACAGACCACTGGCGTCGTGAGAGCGCAGCAGAGAACAGGCCTGCTTCAGTTCAGCTTTAAACACTGATAATGACAGTATGAGATAATACGGGTATTAAACCCACATGCCCTGAAGGATCCAGAGGCCACATTAGCAGCTGAACCTGCCGGAACGCAATCCCTGCGCAGATACGCAGCTCACTTTGCCTGAACAGCCGAAAAAGCGCCGAAACTTTGCGCGCGCGTGAACGGAGAAACGCACTTACCTCGCAGTCCTCCTCGTACTTCACGTTATCTGCTAACTTCCACAACATCTTCTCTCTCTCCCTCTGTCTCTCTCTGTTTTGGGTCGAGGCGAATCTCACGCGCGCAGTCTCGTCACGGTGGCACGGCTTACTCCAGAGCACGCGGCGGCGAAACACATCAACTGGCCGAGTGTGCGGAGAGGAGGAGGAGCAGCGAGCCGCATGAAGGTTCTGAGCTCAGACTGTCAAGCGTCCCCCACTTCCAGGAAGGAGCGACTCATGCGCGCGCGCGGGGTTGCCTAGAGTAAAAGCCTGACTCCCTCTGACGGCCGAACTCCTCTCTGCTGTCCTCCACGCGCTCGTCCCTCTTTAAATCTCGTCACTATATTCGCTCAGCCACCTAGAGGGGGCGGGGCGCCGTCGAGACGTCATCATGAATGACGACGGGGGGCGCTTTGTCGATTGGCTGGCGAGGTTAAGGCGGACCAATCATCGCGCTGTCCGCCTGCCCACGAGCCAGCGCTGTATATTCGATAGTAATTTTTTTTGCGTTCAATAAAAACAACAACAAAAGGGAAAGTTGGTATGCTAGATATATATATATATATTGCCTGAAACTATTTTATTGGAAAGGATTTATAATTTGATATATATACACACATAATTTGTTATACATACTATTTATTGCTTATACACACACACACACAAATACACATACACACACACACACACACACACACACATATATATATATATATATATATATATATATATATATATATATATATATATATATATATATATATGTATATATACTGACTGAAACTATGTTATTGTAAGTTGTAGGTAATTTACATATATGTGTATATTATATATGTATATACGTATATATTATATATAAGCACTCTCTCTCTCTCTCTCTCTCTCTCTCTCTCTCTCTATATATATATATATATATATATATATATTTATATATCTCAAATTATTTGCAATAATTATATCTTATAAGAAATTAAGTACTAGGATAGATCCTAATAAATTAATAGATAAATAAATATATATGACAGGTTTTCCTAATAAGTCCACCACAAAAGATGGTTCTTCAAGGGTAAGTAAACAAAATGATTCTACATAGAACCATGAACATTCAAAGAACCATTTGCATGACCAAAGGGTTCTTTGCAGCGTGGAAGGTTTATTCAGACTGATGGAAAGTGTTCTGTAGATGGTTCTACACAGCATCAAGAAAAAAATGGTTCTGCTATGTTTACAAGATTCACATCGTCCCAACACCAGAACCTTTTTTTGGTGCTATTTAAATCCCTTTTTCAAAAGGGTCCGGGTTCTGTAAGAACCCTTGGAGAACCCTCTTTACTTTAGTGTGCAGTGCACTAACTGCAGTATAATTTGCATCGGTTTTAATCCTCCGGATTATGAGCAGTCAGGTAAAACAATACAGCCGTGCCCACACCGAGAGGTCAGCTCTGCGGGTATGTAGATGGTATCTTCCCTTCATCATTTGATGTCATTCTAACACCACTGAATCCCATTTAAGCCCTGAGTCTATAAGCCTTCGGCTATTTACATGCTGAGGTAGAGCAGGGAGTCTGCTGGAGCTGCGTTTCTTCACTTGGAGCGAGCTGCACTCTCTTAACCACTAAGCGCCGCAGATTGCCTCTCTAATCTTAATCACCGTTTTCGGTGGAGCTTCTAGCGGTCAGAACACGGCAGAGAAAAGCTGCCGCTGCGGTCTACAGGAATCCGAGCCGAGTTCAAAGGAGACGTATACCAACTTAATACAGGCGCAGTGATCAGCGCCACGCGCTGCTACAGAGCGCGTGAGAAATCCGTTCATAAAACTCGACCTACGCGCACCCGAGACGGCGCAGCCGGACCGGCTCATGTTCCGCACGCGTTTATTCACGGCGAGTAGAAGTCAGTCACTGGCCTCTGGCCGGCAATGTCTGTCCCCGTTAGGGGCTCAAATAACAGTGTTTCAGGGCTACAAACGCCAGATCTTCCTGCTGAACACTGTTCACTCTTTGTATGTGGAACAAACTCGAAATCTGAGGTATTCAACCTTGCAGTGGGTTTCCGTCAGACGTGCACGCGCAGTGGAAACATGGAAATTCAGAAACAATTTCACTCATAATCCAAATCACAATGAAGGCCTGTATTTCACATGTGAAGAAGAACATCCAGCATTAGCTGTACAGCGCTGGATCCGTAGCAGGGCCCGCTCTGTAGGCCTTCAAATGAGGAATAAAGGCCCGACCTTCTTCTTCTTCACATCATGTGCAATAAAGGCCTTTAGAGTGAAGACCTGAAATATAGAACGACCCTAGAATGACCTGAAATATCTCTAAATATCTATAGTCAAATTTAATCTGAATTTTACATTTCTTTGACAAAGCTGAAAAACCGAAATCCACAGCAGGGTGGTGTGCTTGCACACACACACACACACACACACACACACACATATATATATATATATATACATACCTACAAAAACAGTCTACGTTTATTAAATAGAGTTAATCTGGAAGAGTTTGAGAGGTCTGCGCGTTTTACTCTGTTACATAATAGAAAATATTTCGCTATCAAATCTTATAACATACTATTATCATACTGAAGCGTAAAATGTAAATGTAAATGTAAATGTAAAAGCGGACATTATATCGTTTAAATAATAATGATTTGAATGTATAGTTTAATATATGAGCCCTTTAAATACCCAATAAAAAGAATTAAAAACTACAAATGCACGAAACTTACGCGCAATTATTACTATTATTACTACTGATAATTATCGTAGGTAAAAACAGCATTATTATTATTATTATTATTATTATTACTATTATTATTATTACTACCACTAATAATAATAATAATAATGAGAAGAAGAAGAATATTACCGTTGTTGCTGTTGTTGGCTACGATCATTATCCTCAATAGTAATAACAGTAATATTTGCGCGTAAGTTTCGTACATCTGTAGTTTTGGTTTGGATTTGGATTTTCCCTGGTTCTGGCCTGTTTATCCCATTAGTGTATTTAAAGCAGGCTGTTTAAGTGACCCAATGAGAATGGTTCAGTAAACACAGTCAGGCTTGAAAAGACGCCAGCTAAAGATGCTCGCCGTCATTCGCTATAAAACACAGAGAAGGGATCTTCGTACGAAGCGTCCAGAGTGCCGCAGAGCGAACAGACAGATAGATAAATAAATACTGATGAAAGAGAGAAAGAGAACTCACCCTCCAGTCCAGCCTCTCTAATAAGGACATCTGCATGGGTGGCTGCACGGTCCCTTCCGACAAACGGCGAATGCTGAGCTCGCTCTGAGGGAGAGCGCTCACTTACACCTGGCTGGCGGCGCATGCGCGGATCAGTGCAACACCTGAGTGGAGGCCGAAACGTTCCGCTCCTTTCCCCGCCCGTTTTCCGACAGACCCGCCCCCTCACGCCCTGATTGGTTTAGCGGCACGTGCTGGCGCTGCCCCGAGCGTCTGAGCGTGAACTTCTAGCCAATCGTGGCGCGGGAAGGCGGAGCCTGCCGGAAAACGGGCGGTAAAAGAAACAACAATGACCGACTGGAGACGCGTGCAGGATAAAAGAGCGCTGATCTATTAAACCATCAGCGTAACGAGCGTCTGGGAGACTGTCGGAGACTCTCGCCACAGCTGGATGCTGGACAGTCAGCTTTAAAAGGCTCACATGTATAAGCCCGTTTATAACGTCTGTGCAACTGTACGTACCAAAAACAGCCGTAGGCCTAACTAACTCATCTCTACAGGACTGTTTTCCAGCCTCTCTTAATCCATTACAGTTAACCAGGCTGTGCCTTGAGGGCTGATATATGCAAATGAGCTCTGATCTGATTGGCTGTGCTGTATTGCAGCTCATTCAAAAAGCAGCCCTGACTAAAATCACAAGCATAAAATTCAAAATAAACTGTTTGTGCGGCTTTATTTTCGACACCTGGATTTCGCGGGTTTGGAACGAGCGGTACTTCAAACTTCTATCCCTTGGAAGTATCCACCTTTCCATCATATGGAGCCTTTAATGCGGACTTCGTTTGAGAAATACATAATTATACAGAATAAAGGGGAACTGGAGGTCTGGGAATTTAAATACCAGCGGTGAAAAATGGCAAACATCAGAAGAAAACTGGAGTTTGGGGTTTTGGGAAGATTTGTGAAACGCAGATTTGCGCCCAGATTTGATCTTAAAATGGCTTAGTAATAAAAGTAACAAATTATTAAAAATGATTATTAATTAACTTAATAAACGATTTTTATAAACTGTACAAGGCAAAAAACAATTTTCACAGAAGGCTGTGGAAAAGAGAATGAAACCTGGGTTTGCTCGTTTCTCGATTGCTTTTTCTTCAGATTTTTCGTTCCACCTTAAATGGCTCTGCACTTACCTTCTGGCGCAAGCGCATCCTGTGACTGCGGCCTCATTTAAGGTGGACTGGAGAGGCCAAAAAAGAAGCTCACAAATAGGAAGCCAACTTTTTTGAATTCTGACCACAGTGGTGACTTTTTTAGCACGTCACCTTTCCAGTCGCCACTCATGGAATAAACTGAATTCTCCTCACATAGCTGCGGTCAGGATGGGTTCATCTCTGCTGTATCTCTTTATAATCAGCTCTGTCGCTGTCTCGGTTAAATTGAAGTGAAATCGAAGGCTCGATTCCATCGATTCCAGCGGTAGGAGTCGCCAGTTCGAGTCGGTTCCAGAAAACCTGTAGTCGTGCATCACTAGTCTTTGAGTGCGCCACGCGCATTAGAGAAGGCACAGGCTGAGAACTCGCCATTGAACAAACTGAGAACTGATGCAAGCACGTTTAATAAACGAGGACCCGGATCTTCAGCTGATCATAAACTGCTTCATGTGTAATAATTAACAACACAGCGCCTCCAGCAGCATAATCATAATCACACCGGTAGTGATACTTTCACTGAGTCACCTCCTTTAACTGAGCGCATGGAAAAAGTATATTAAACAAGTTTTAATGCAAGTTATATGACTTAATTGGTACGTTTCTATATCCTTCTATACAGTTCAAATCATAACTGGACCCCTGCACCCACCAAAACCCACCACGTATCCGCCACCAACTCCACCCCTCTCGGAGGTCTAGAAATACCATAAACCTATTGTTGATATACCAACAGCAACAGTCATAATCCATTTTCTACACGATTTTCCAACCCCTCTGGTTTTATTACTAGACTTATGTATGTAAATGAGATCTGTTCTGATTGGCTGTCTTGTATTGCACCTCATTCAAAAAACACTCCGGGCTGAAACACACTTTATTACCTCAACTTTAACGGGCGGGGCTAAACTGCGGTAGGCTGTATAGCGGCATCCATGTACATATGTCAGTTTTCGTGACATCACAGAAAAAGTGAATTCAAAACTGGCTGTTCTGTTGTCATATATGGACCACCAAAAACGAGCTCAGCAAACTCATAATAAAAAACTGTTTTTTGGGGGTTTTTTTTAATGAGACCCCCTTTAAATGCAGAGCCCCCCTAACCTCACTCCCATTAGGCTACTGGACTTCAAGGTTTAACACACCAGTTTACCAACATACAGCAAACATCATCTGCTGCGTGAAGCATTTGGACAGGACTGCGCCACCAGCTGCATCCAAGGTTTAACCCAGTGATTTGCTGCCATCTAGTGGCCAATCGAAGTAACTGCAAGTGAGAAAGATCAGGCATGACGTTTTATTCACCAATAGTGTTGCACCTAAGGTTACAGTGTCTACTGAACAAGAAACACTCTGACATCTTCAGAGAGGTGATCAAATATACCGTCTCACACTCAACACATACAACACGGTTATCCACTCGTCCTAAAGCGGTTAACAGAGTTAACAGTTCACCTTGTAACCACAGTCACTGGCCATTTCATCAGGTACACATACCACACAGGCACACTTTGTAGGTTTACAATTAGTGACTGTAGCCCCTCGTCACAATTTAGCAGCCCCCCTTTACGCAGTTCTTCAACAGACCAGGACTCTTACGTTGGTGCACTCAGATAACTTTGGTATCAAGCATGTAGTTAAAGAGAAGCCGTGACCATGAGACACGACTTCTATACAATGAGGCTTATTACACTGTTAATTCCATGTCTCTGTATGGGCAGGAATTAGATATCAGGCGTGTTTATTTTCACTCAGTAATCCAATAACTGCAGATCATCTGATTTTGTCAGCAATCTGTTTATTGCATTTACATGCACTTGAGTAATTAGATAGTGGAAAACTCTGCATGGATATGTTCAGACTGCACTCAAATCGGATTCAATTTGGATTCGTTTCTGAGACAACTACCTGCACTGTTATCGGTAAGTGATCAGATTGGATTTGTGTGTCCAGACATCACGAATCAATCTGCATAGCCTGCTGTGATAATGTAGGGGTCAGTAACCACATAGCTACGCTGGTGACATAGCTTGCAGCAAAGACTGAGGTGAATCATCTCACCCCAGCACTTCCGTCACTCTGACTGTGACACATTTGTAAAAACAGGTAGAAATCACATTTCAAACCACTTTCAGATCTGGTTTGGATCTAATTGGATCCTGAAAAATCAGGATCTCATGTGTTTCTGTTTTGCTGTCCAAACTATGAAAAATCAATCTGGATCCAATCTGGATATGGCAAAGAATCGGATTTGGGCTGGCAGTCTGAGCATAGCCTGCAACTACTTTGCAACTGGCCACTGAACAATGAATAAAAAGAATAAAATGTGAACCAAATGTAACTGTGGAACTTCATGCCGTTGCTTTTTCCAAACGTCGAGTCACAAAATATGGACATGCATCTCCAGAAAAACAACACTGAAATCCTTTATTTCAAGCATGTAGTTGGTTTCAGGGTTGCTGGGTTTTAGACTGCAGGCGCGCCAGATTCTGCTGTTACGTCACGGTTCACAACTATTTGCTGCATTCGTAGAACCCAGTCACCCTGGATTTGACATTGTCACTGTTTGTAACATTGACACAAAAGACACTTTGAAATCGGATGTAATTGTCCTGAGCGTTCAGACTGAGGCATATCTGTAACAATCCGTTTGGAATCACATTTCAAACCACCTTCAAATGCGGTTTGGATCAGCTTAGCAAAAATCAGATTTCATGTGTTTTTTTCTGTTTTTTTCCTGTTCAAACTATCAAAAATCAATCAGTATGCCCGAAAATCGGATTTGGGTTGGAGGTCTGAACAAGGCCTAGAAGTGTTCTGCTGCCATTGCTGTGGTCTGTGTGCTCATGCTTGGACTGAGAAGTTTGAAGGAACCCATAGTATACATGCATCAGAAATCCGATCAGAAATCTACTCAGCAAAAATCCAGCTGTTTAATGGATTTATTAATCTGATTTCTGGGTCTTAATTCAGTTTAAGAAATTGGAATATGTTGTTCACAAGAACACTAGAATAATCAGAAATCATGTTATGATCAGATTATTAAATGCCTGTAAACACACATAATAGATGTTATTGTGCATGCTTTTGATCATGTGACTAATGGCGGGCAGGTGATTTTAGGCCACATGGGTGTTACCCTAGGGAATCCCTGGAGATCGAAATATTGAAATTCTATAAGAATAAGCGAGTGAGATTTGTGAAAAACTGAGTTTTATTGATTGTTCATCATTAGAAAGCGACTACCATATGAACAGATACATTTTATCAGATGGTGGACCATTCTCACTCTTACCTGTATAAGGTGTAGGAGTCTAATTGTATACCTACAAACTTGACCTTATATGGCAGGAACATCAGGGGTGCCCAATCTTATCCGCAAAGGGCCGGTGTGGCTGCAGGTTTTCCCTCCAAACAAGCTGGTGCACACCTGATTCTACCTGTTTACTTAGCACGACACAGTCTTAAAACTGTTGATGAGATTTCCTGCTTTGCTGGGATAAAAACCTGCATCCACTCCGGCCCACTGTGGACAAGACTGGCCACCCTTGATCGAAATATTGGGCCATAAACTGGTCTCTCAGTGTACGGCATTAGAGTAATGCATAATAAAAAATCATTAGGAAATGACAGAAATATCACACATTTAGAAATATGCTGCAAGCTCAAATACGTCTTCTGTTGTATCTACAAAATGTGTCAAAAAAAATACAAACATGCTTAAAATGCTCATCCACATTTTTGGGAATCTTTAAGGATCTTATATTTCTAGCTCAAAACAAACACAAAGAAACTTAAAATGTTTTATAAAGGAAGAATTCAACATTGCGAGCAACAGTGGACAGAAACTAAACATTTCACACTGAGAACAGGATGAATTCAAAAACCCCTTCGTCACCACTAGAGGGAGCCAACGCTCACAGAAACATCGTGCAGCTCAGCAGCTCTCAAAAGTGGTAAGGAGTGTGAGTGACCCAGTTAGACGTTTGGTCTTTGGTGCGCTTGGCAGAGCTGTGGGAGGTGAAGATAGACTTGTAGGCCTCCGATTTCCCCTCCATATCCTGGATGGATCTTTTACTCCCCACGGCAGCAGTGGGCTTCACTGTTTTAGAGCAGCCAGAGGGTCCAGGAGCTGTAGATGGTAGAAAATCTAATAAGTATGCAAAACTGTAATTACTGAGTACAAACATTATCAAGCAAAAATGATCAAGTTAAATTCTGTTCCATTCTGAAGTTTATTAACTGAAGGTGAATTTTGGTTAACCACTGTACATACACTCATCATCAAAGGAATAGCTGCACCCAGAAGGAAGTGTCAATGCTATAGGGTCTCTTAGTATGGTGTTGGGCCGCCATGTTTGCTAATGCAACATGCCAGGCGCTTTCTGGACGAGTGACAACAAACTGTTCATCTTGGTGCTGACCACGGTGCCTCCACACACAGATTCGTTGGTCGATTCCACAAAGACAAAAGCAGGACTCGTCACTGAAGATGACCCGCTGCCATTCCGAGTCACTCCACGACAGCCTGGCTACAACACTATTGCAGTCTTTGGCGTCGTTGACGTAGTTTTAAGGGCAGTCGTTGTAACGGTCTGCTTGCGTCGTGCAGCCATCTGCCAATTGTGCTGGCACTAACAGGATGACTCACAGTGGCTGCTGGGTCAGTCAGGTACAGCGATATGGCCTGTCCTTGCTTACGTCACATGGGCAGCCAAGCACGTCTCAATGTCAAACCTATTCACCAAGTTTTAATCCTGTCGGTTGATTCATTCTGGGTGCAACTATTTGCAGCTATTCTTTACACTCATATATGCAATAATGGGCTAAAAATGAAAATTCAAATTTATTACTATGATTTAAAAAAAACAAAAATTGCAAAAAAAAAACAAAAAACAAAAAAACAAATGCCTCTTGAGAATGTAGCTAGCATTAACAATAACATTTAGCTTGCTTACTTACTTTAAAACAAAAATATCTCTGTAAATGCCTGCTTTAGTGGCATCAGCTACACTTTTGGTTTTAGCCTTTAGGGGGTTAAAGCAGAGCAATATGAAATGGCAGCATATTCACAACACTATTTTTTTTTGTTTTTTGCATTTTTCAAAATAAATTTGTGAGAAGATTTGATACAAGATAATCTGCTTCAATTAAATAGTAAAGAATCAAAAGAAAATAAATGAGAAAAGAGAAAAACAAAAAACAAAACAGGAGTTTCCAAAGCTAGACATCAAAAACTTGAAAAACTTAAAAGCTGCAGAGAAAACGGAAACCGTGGAGGCCTGGTAGACTACTAAACTGTCCTCATCAGATAAACAGCAGTTTCATGTTTGAGAGAGAGGAGGAAATCAACCTCCACTCTTGCTTCAGATCTGAAAGCATCCAGAGGTGTTTTTGTCCATCTTTCCACTATGAGAAAAACAACTCAACACTATGGGTTATACACTATGGGTTATACACTATGGGTTATACACTATGGGTTATACACTATGGGTTATACCAAATCAGAACAAGTTGGGACAGTTTGGAAATCAGTGATCATTTTAGTACTCTTTCTGAAAGTGCAAACACTGAATGCTACCAAGCCACAGCTCTAAACCACAAGATTTCTAACCCTGTAAGAAACTATCCACTCGCTCACACTTCAACCTTTCTACCACAGTGGCCACACTTTATATTATCCATTCTGAACCTTCCTGCAGTCATCAGCATGTTCATAACTGATCTAATCCAAGCCCCTGAATGTTTTTTGATGTGTACAATTTGTCAGCTTCTGTGGAACACCTAAATGCCTGCAAAATCTGCATGCCAATGCTCAAATGTGTTCTTTCAGTGAGAGGAAATCCTGCATGCATGGGCTGCATGACTTTTAGATAGCTCTGGAAGATTTTGCAGTTCAGCCAGTGCAGTCCCCCACCCCCACAATCCCACAATGCTAAGTAAAATGTAAATAATTTCTACTGCACTGATTAAAGGTGCCCTGTGATAGTCGATGAGTCAAATCATCAGTCGGATGTGTCAGTCAAGCCTATTTACAAGGCAGAAACTGCTGGCAGCCTCACACGCAGCACATCTGCTCGGCAGTGGGAGATCGGTTGCTTAGAGGCAGATAAAGCCCTCCTCGTTTTAGAAGCACACAAACTATTTCTGTTTAATTGTTTCTTATTTGTTTAAGATTTATTCATTATATTTAAAGATCAACACAGCAGCTTAAAAAGCCCATCCTGATGAAGAGAAGCTAGATCAAAGCAGACAATGCCATAAACTTATTTAGACCTGCTGCTTTTCTTTACATCTAAAAATCATTCCATCCGATCATAAATAACTTAAATAATTTATTATTAAATGATTTATTATTTAGGTTTTTTTTTTTTATATTGAAAGAGAAATAAAGAACTAGGCTGTACCTGTTTAAGAAATGGCACTTATTTCATAGAAGTCAATGCCATGAAATAATTTTAAACTTTTTTCTTTTAAAATTTGTTCATTAATTTAGTTTTTGATGTTTAAGATGAAATAAAATTTAAATTAGGCCATAAGAGCTTATTTTAATATGCGTGCTGCCTGCCTCATCATTTCACAACTCCAACAGTAGCTGGACATTATGTGACGGCAATTCGAATAGGCCACAATTCAAGTATTTCATCACATGCAGCGCTGCTCTGTTAATTTTTAAATCTGCAAAAATAGCTTTTTATAACTCTGTTGGACTGCCTTTCTTGATGTGGTTGAAATCACCACTGAAATCCATGCCAATGGATTTTCTGATTGTTAGATCACATGAAAAAAAGTATAACAACTCGTATGATTAGTAGAATTTTTGTACTGAACGACCAGAAAATCTAAAAACAAATCCAAAATTCTCAGCCCTACAGCCCTATAACAGAATGCACTAAATAAGTGGACGGAAGTATGTGAGTATGGTTAGCATTCTGGGTGACCCACAGTGTGATAAAGCATGTCCCTCGACCCAGCAATACGCTGTAGTAGGGGGTACACTTTATGGGTGGTCTTGGGCAACTGGCCTGAAGACCAGGAAAAGGTTGAGCTTCCACAAGAGTTATAGTCTACTTCTCCCAGTCACCTTTATTTACACCCCAATATTCACGGCTATTTACATATTTACAAACATGCACACTCGGAACAAAAAATAAAATGAATATAACGGTGTCCACTTCTGGAGAACATAGATCGATGACTGCAAAGTCACACAGATCATAACACTCACAACATTCAGTCAACTACTGAGCTGAAAGAATCCCCTTGTACCCCCAGCAATGCTGATTATAAACAGGTCGCTCCTCCCCTAGAATAAACCATTACTCTCCTGAGGTGACGCCAGAGCTCTGACTATTTGAATACGCTGATATGCAACAGTAATTAGAATTCATATTGTTTACTTACTGTTCACATTCACATTCATGACATCTTTAACAATCATTTGTAATTACAATGCACACTTAAACACAATTTCCTCTCTTATGGGTTTTGCTCTTCCCTCCTCTTCTACAGAGGATGGATTCAACCAGGTAAGTAAAACTCAGGTGAACCCACTCAGTTCTCTTTTTAGTCCTTAAAGGCAAGGACGAGCAGTCCACAGGTAAGTACCGGCAAGTATATACAGCCAGCCTTTACTTTGTGATGTGTAAGGAGCACCTTACATCACACACAGTTAAAGGTTAACCCGAGCAGGTTGCTGGCTTTTCTACAGAAACCTTACCATGTCCATAGCAGTCCTTCACCTGGTAGTATATTTATGATACCATCTGTAGAGGTCTCTAAATCAGTTCTGTATCGTGGATTCTGTTTTGAATGGCACTGCCTTTTACAGTCACACACTGAAAACTGCAGATGACTCTACTCACACTACACATTTTTAATACAGGTCAAGTTAGAATGAACGCTGCTTATGTTTGTCCCGACTGTCTTGTTGAAAGGACCACTAGTATGTTTAGCATACTGTGTGCCATTTGTCACAATGAGTGTTTTTGGAATTACCAGGTCCCTGCAACATTCATGTTTTCTGCAGCACAACACATCAACTACATTCTTTTACAGTCATCTATACTGTTCACGGTATGTGTTGTTAATGTAGGATAACACCCATGTTTTAAAGCTCATTTGTGTTTCACAGCATGCTTTTTTTTACCATCACTAAAATGTGGAAAACACCAGACAGGTAAAATAGATATTTAAGGTTCTTTAAGGGGTATTCAGCAAATAATAAATAACATTATTTCTCAAACCCCTCACTCGTATGTTCTATATCCGTTATATTTACAATAAGGTAATAATAATCAGGCCTCAAGTGCTCCCTCAAAAACAAGCTCCTTAAGAACATTCACACCACCGTCAAAACAATCCCAAAAGTCCCCACTCCCAGCCTATATGACCCCAGAGGAGAAGTCCTTAGGTGCAAAGCCAACACATCAGCCTGCAATCCTAGCCTCCTTCTGCGTCAGTGCCTTAGTCCACTCCCACGAGGCAAAAACTTCAGGGCCCTACAACGCAAGTAAGGTCCAAGGCAAATATAGCTTACTGTCATTAGCTGTTAATGAGAGCCTTTTACAGCTTCCAGCAGATAAATTAATGCAGCCCTTTGTTCGAGGTAAGATCAGGGGGGGGGGGGGAAATAGCAAGACTCACACAAGCTTCACTTTCCTGTAGAAATACACCTTTAAATAACTTTTACATCCCCAGAGTATTATAATCAGCTATTAAATGCTGTGAGCGAGAGCTTCCTGCATACAAATAATAGGATATTTTAAGAGCTGAAAGCTTGACTTTACCACATTGGTGCCTGACCTTTATATACTTAAAGAGTTTACCAGCCGGCATTCAAACTTTCTGTGTAGCCAACAACAGTACTTTTGAATAATGAATGAATGCTCTATTAATAAAGGTTCTATGCAGCCTAGCCATTACATTACAGAACTTTTACTGCATTATTAATAATCATTAATGCTTTGATTAAAACAAAACCTGCAACCCAATTCTAAAAACTATTTAATTTGTCTTAAAAACCTATTACATATTTCTCTAACGAGGAGGACTGTTCATTAAGAAGACCCAAAAAATGGGGCAAAATCTGGCTCTCATAACATTTAAGAACATCACTGAACTGATTCATAAAATTGATTCACAAAGAGGTATAGACAATTTCAAAAATAACTATACTAACAGCACCCCATAAAAAACATAAAACATAAAAGGAGTGCAGGTCAGTATGGCAGTAAGTACGTAAAAACTTAAAGGAAGAAAAGACGGACGGGGACTGGGATGGGATGTGTGAGAAACTGAGATTCAGTCACACTAAAGTATCAATACATGGGAGTGAACTTTTGCGCTCCATTTGAAAAATTAACAACTTGGTGAAGACTGTATAAAAACCGTATGTATTATTAAAAAGCTGTACATATGCACACCATTCCCTAACAGGCTGAACAAGCTGGACATCTCGAAAACTGTGGCACGAGTGGGGGCGTTCAGGGAAGAATAATACACCGCAGAAAGACAACACGCAGAAACCCAACCAGGTTTTTGGGCAAGAAACTAAAAAGAGCCAGAAAATTGTGAAAAGCTTTTCGAAACAACCACTACTGTGACTGAAACAACCACTACTGTGACTGAAACACTCCCTCTTTCATGACATGACCTAGACTATCAAAAACGCCCAACATGCAGTTGCTTTTACATTAGATGCGTATATATTTAAATGCCTAGCTTACCGAGCATCATTACAGTATTTACAAGTGGAATTTACCAACATGCTAAACTACAGTAAACATTTTCCACTGAGCCCACTGAAATTTACATTAATAAAGACAAACAAATTAGCAAATAATACGAATTATAGTTAGAGTTAAGTAGACTACAGATCCAAAAGACCAGTTTTCCAGGACTTTGGAAAAGTCAAGCTAACATACATATAAACTGTACACAAACATACACACATCTAACATATTTATTTATTTCAATGCTAGAGATTTTCTGAGCCGCCAAATGCTATTTATACTGCGTGTTGCTGCACACTAAAAACCACTTAGGTTTCCCCCTCCAACTCAAACTCTATGTTGAGCACACCAGGTTATTTCGCCAGTACTTGGTAGTTCTTGATGATGGATTAGTTTTTGTGGCTATGTTATTCAGTAAACAGGTACTGTGATGCAGAGAGTATGTATATATATGTATTTTTTATTTTATTTTATTTTTTTTGTGACGGCAACATCATTTCAGATACCATTAGCAAATGTTGTACTGGAAAAGTCAGTAGTAGATGATTGTATTTGTCCCATTTTACAAATGGATGTTAGATATTATAGGTGGCATGGTTATTAACGGTATCCTGCGATAATCCAACACATGCAGCTTGAATATTCTCACACAGTTCCAGAGTACCAGAGAACGGAAACACTTGGGGATTTGGGCTAGGCTGAAACCTAAACCTAACCACCAAGCTCTACCGCCTCTTCTCCTCTTCAATGCTTGCTTTACTGACAATAAACTGAACCACCTCAGAATACACCCAGGTTCTTAAACAGGTGAGAACCTGGTCTGAGGGGGCTACTCAGACTGAAAGGTTTTCAAGAAACCTGCTACGTTTAATGATTCAACAGATTTGGAGAAATGTACAGCATATGGAGTGACCGGCTACAAGTGCATAGATGATGTGACTTCCTTCAAGAACATCACCACACATGAAGACCAGAAGCCATGGATTGCTGCAGATGTGCACGCACTGCCGAAAACCTGGAATGCTGCCTTCAAGTCTGGCGACAAGGTATATCATCACAGAAAAGCCAGCCTGCCCCGGCCTATCAGGGGGCAAAGTGCAACTACGCACAAAGAATCCTTGGACAATTTCCCGACACCAGAGACACATGGCGTATGCAGCAGGGCATTAAAGCAATCATTGACATCACATGTCTGTGGTGGTGATGCTTTCCACCAAGACATTCTGAATGATTATGATGTGCAATGTAGAGCACACAGCAACACGCCAGCAAGTTTGCAGTTTAACCACGGTAGACATTCTGTATACTCCTTGTAGTATTAACCCTCCTCCACCTCAACACCTCGTGATGCAACTGAATCCTGGACATCATGACGGGGAGACCTCAGTCTGTCAGAATTGGCAAGAATGCCTAACACCACCACACTACACACAACACAGGTAATCTTCCTTGACTGTAAGCACGGTTCCCTTTATTCACACTGCTGACAAAGCATAGCTTAAATCACTTACTCAACATTGCTGATAATACTACAAAAGTGGGTCTTATCAGCAAAAATGATGAACCAGCATACAGGAAAGGAGGTGGAGAAGTTTGAGGGCAGGTACAGAGACAACAATCACTCTCTTAATGATGATTAGATTTGAATGTTGATTTAGGCTTGAGGAGGCCTCGTGGTGATCACTCTCCACTGCTCATCTAGCCTAAGGTACCAGAGTATCTGTTCTATCACCACCAGAGGCCCCAACAGCTTCTTTCCCAAAGTGGTCAGATTACTGAACACACAGAGGCCCCAACATACACATGGACTTACGGTTCACAATGTTTGCACTACTCCCTGAATCACAACCTGTTGGTAAATGCCAAACTGTGCATGTATGCTCATTGGTATATACTGTTTTGTGATCCTGCCTAATGTTTATCTTGCGTATATTCATTTTCTGTTCTATTTACTGTATATTCTGCACTTGTCTCACTGTCGTGTATCTGCACTTAGTGTAGTCTTGTACAATGTGCAGCTGTTCAGTGTTGCCCCACGGATTTTGAAGAACAACATTTCAGAACATAAAGCACTTGACCCAAGCAGCCACGTGACCTGACCAGACTATTCTAACGAGGGCAGAATATAGTCCATGTAAGGAAAGTCTGTTAACAGCTGCTTTTTCTTCTTTTTGGGAGGTGGGCCTAAATATAGGCCATCAGCAAAGGCAAACTGTAAAATACTGTAACCTTCTGAGTTCTTGGGGAAAAACTTGGACCTCAAGGTTATGATCAATAATGCAACATTATTTCTTTAGTTTGCTGAGAACTGCACCAAACACAGTGAGAAGAAACACAGCACCAACAGCTAGCAACACAGCCTCCTGCAGTACCTCAAACAAATACATCATTTATTCTTAAAAAACAGTACTATTTACAACATAGCCATGATGTATGGCCTTTGTACCTGTGCATGCACTGTGTTATTACCCCACTAGCCCCTTCCTAAGAAAGGCGGTGCTGTGAGTGCCACAGTTGTAAGTGAGGAAAGCAGCTAGCCTACTTAATTTTGAATTTACAGCACGTGAAGTTCTGAATGCGCTTTAATCTGGGGCATCGGACACAGCATTTCATGAACGACTTTCTTAGTCAAGACCCCCAGGGCAAAACTACAAGTATTCACTGTAGAATACTGTCAAGTTCAAAAAAGGGCACCTGGGACAGCTCTAATTTCTATATATTCATTAGGGGATAATTATTAGCTCTGTTTTAAGAATGGCACTAGCACTACATGTAATTAGCCAGTTAATCAGAAAAAAAAATCTTTTGGTAAAAAAAAAAAAAATTAAAATCAAGGGCACATATAAAAAAAAGAAAGAAAATTACTTATCTGTCTAAAATTCTAATTCGCTTCCACTGGGTTATGAAAATGATACAAATGAGGTCAGGAGGAGAAGAAATCTGTACCTGAGTCACCACTGCTGCCACTGCTGCTCTCCCCGTTCACCGGTGAGGATTTAGACTCAGACGTCACTTCTAAGAAGTAACATAATGAAAACAGAAACAAAGTAAAAGAAATAAGACAAAACACAGACTACATTATTGTAAAAACAATTTAAAAGCAGTGACCTTTTTTTCCCCATGTACAGGTTAAAGTGTTGCCACTGATAGCAGATGTGTGAAAACCCAGAGTTAATGTTTAAGCATACATGCAAACCCCATAACACAGGAAGAAATATAACCCACCCCTAGACACCCTACACTCAGTCACAAGGTTGCTTTCATTCTAACTAGAAAGTTGGTTCACACATTTTTTTTTCTGCCAACAAATTTTTTTTAGCCAGTATTTTTAAGATAATCAGATCATGCAACAAGTCCCCACAAACCTCACTAGTGTGGTTCTGAGTAGTGAAAAGTGAGCATGTTGTGCAATATCTGATGAT
This sequence comes from Semaprochilodus insignis, assembly GCA_034552555.1. Taxonomy (NCBI): domain Eukaryota; kingdom Metazoa; phylum Chordata; class Actinopteri; order Characiformes; family Prochilodontidae; genus Semaprochilodus; species Semaprochilodus insignis. The sequence goes on from CM067476.1 coordinate 35,655,532, forward strand.
AGTTAATCAAACACTGGAAACACAATCTCTTTACATGAAACCACAATGTTTGCTATACCTTTCAACTCCACAGGTTTAGAAACAGGCTCAACGCCCTTGTTTTTCTTTGACTTCTGAAAAAACAAAGTGCACAAGTAAGAGTGTAAGAATACAATTGATCATCTTTGGGCTAACACTTCACAGGACTAGCACATTAGTTATTAGCTAGCATGGCATGTCCACACCACCCTTTTCTGTCAGCTAATGGAACCAAAAGAAAACACCAACATCACCAACACCACATCTGATTTTATTTGATTCACTTTGAAATATAAAGCTAGACTGCATTGGTAAGTACAGGTTTTACATATATATGCTGGAAAGAAAAAAAGAACGAATCAGGTAAATCTCCACTCTGCCAGTCCAAAAATGTAGTGAATTGAGAAACCACCATATGGAACCGAACTGTCCACTCTGTGGGTCGTCTCTCCCACAAGGATAATGTAAAATATTCTTTTTATTCACTACAGAAAAAACATCATACAGACAACCTGCACTGGCAAAAACAAGCTGCATGTGAAGAGGATCAGTGCATCAACAAAACTCTTGTGTGTAGTAAATATGAAACTGGACCTCCAAGCTACAACCATAAACTGTTGCAATAGAAGGCAGTGTGTGAAGAACAGGTGCAGCCTCACCTTTGCTGCTTTAGACTTGGCCCTCCTCTCCTCCATTGTCTTCTGTAATTTCTCCTGCTCCTCTTTGCTCCCGTTCAGCACCACAATGTCTTCATCCTGGAATGGATCTCCACACTACAGAGATCAGAATGAATGAAATGAATTTTATAGGATGACCAACTTCTGCTCAACCCTCAGTGTTTTTGAGGTGTGAACTGAATAAAATACTTTATTATTAAAACTAAAAGAATTATATGAAACACCGAAATCTGCTTTTGCATCGTTTCATTCAAAAGTATTTATTCAAGTTCAAACAAAACCAGTTAATGGATTGTTAACAATAATAATAAAAAAAAAGTTTAAAGTATTTATTTACAGCGTAGGCCTTTAGTTAATCTACATTCAGCCTTAGGGTTGCAGTCGGACAAATGGATCATACAGCTTCAAACTAATTGCACTGTTCCCTTTTGTAAGCATTATTATTCTAATATCAAACTCAATGTTTTAGCAGATTCTATACATGCCCACATCTTCACAAAAGAAAAAGGCCTAAATGAATTGTATATGAACAGCATATGTAAAATTACATCACATGCAGATTTCCTGAAAGAATGCAAACAAGAGCACAAAATCCATCTTCAGTTACTGTATCTCTTTTCTATTCAAGTTTCCTACATGAACTGCACAAGATGATCAGTGAGAAATCCGTTTCTGCTCCAAGCACACAACCGAAAACTCACTACCCCTCTATATGTAAGCAGCATATGGTGCTTTACCATGCTTACAAATCAACATATCTTGTCTAGAATGATACATAAATAAATAAATATATAAATATATAAATATATATATATATATATATATACACACACACACACACACACACCACCACACCCACACATATATAGCTTCTAAAGGCTACACTGCAGGGCTTTATTTTGAGAAATTAAATACANATATAGCTTCTAAAGGCTACACTGCAGGGCTTTATTTTGAGAAATTAAATACAACACATGCTTCAAGCCACATTATTTTATATATTAGTTTTGTGATAGTAAAGACGGTGTGTATATATAATTAACACACACACACACACAAATAAATATATTTGTAGATTCTGTAAGTTTCAATTAATCCAAAGGGGTCGGTTATAACACAAGCATTTTAAACTGTATGTAACTATTGTAAAAATCAGTGCAATTTCCCAAGCTGGGAACCTTGATTCTGCGTCTAACTAACTGCTGTGAGAAACGGACTAAATTTGATGGAACTGCATCATTGAAAATTGACAACTATTCATCATCAAAGGCTTTAATCATAAAGCCATGAAAGTAAAGGGAAAATGGAGGGCTTTTACCCACCTTAGTCTGGAACTTCCCAGTCTTAACCATCATTTTATCAAGCTAAATAAACAGGGGTGTGAGATTACATGGCAACATGACAAGTTTTAGCCACTGATGAAAGTTGGCGGTTACCCACACAAAGACAAAGGCATTCACTACCAGGGGAACTATTGTTTCCCATAGTGGGCTCAATGTGACTTCTATCCGCAGTGGTGATTTACACAAGGGAGCTAATCTCCTGAGCTGACCAGGCACAGCGCATAAACAGACTGACTCTAAGGCTCAGAGTGGCAGCAAACCGCTTCAGATCTCCTGTACGTAGATGTTATGATAGACCAGGAGCTTTGGTTTTAGAAAAACAAAAATACCTGACTGAGTTTATCCAACAGAGGGAGAAGGACCGAAGAAAGAGCAAGGAGAGCAAGAACAGCAAGGACAGCAAGAATGAGCAAGAGTCAAGATGAGAAAAGAGAGAACATCGTGGACAAAAAGTGCTTGAGTGATCAATGGACAAACAAAAAGAAAGCACGAGAGGTGGAGAAAAACAAAATTAATATTGTGGGAAGTACTGAGAAAGGGGAGGAGACTTGGAGGACGACTAGAGCAAGTGGTTGCTATGTGTCTCTCTCACTCTCTCCCTCATCCTCCCTCATGGGGAATGTTTCTGAGCAGCCAGCCTCACAGTGAACAGAGGACAGCACACAGATTACACCGCGGCAGCAACAAGAGACACAAACAGACGATGCCTCCTAAGGCACAGATCTTGTAACCGAATGGCAGTCATGACTCTGTACTACCTCAGGCAGCATGCACTTGGTTGAGGTCATGCTAGAACGGACTCTCCTGAACGGCGGCATACTTAATGTTTAACTTCTTTTGATTACTGAACTGGACTTCGCAGGAGCTGAAAGGTAAGCACACTCTCTGGTCACTGTGTTCGATAATTAACATTATGAAACAAAACTGGTACACATGGGTGGGTGTTGGTAGACAAGAATAGCTTAAAACTTCAAGACCTTTGCTGTAAAACATTCGGGAAATATCCTACTACTAGCAGATTAGATACACGAGATATACATCACCCATATATCTCACCCATTGACAGAGGGGGATTTCACGCCAGTTCACATCACACTTAGCAACATGTTCTCATAATGAGGAATTCCACAGCAGATTTCTACATAATTAAACGGTTAAGATGTAAGCCAGGTATTCTGTTTGAAGAGAAACACAAGAGAAAATTGTTCACGGTGGTGATGAAACCAGACATCCAAAGTGCTTAATTTCTTTTAAAGCTCTCGCAAAAATGTTTATTACAAAAATGATTTGATTTATGTTCGTTTTCAGGCCTTGACTACTACACAATCACCTTATTGCAATTATTTGATCACAACTATTTAAGATGATTGCAATCGTTTGCCAATCATTAGATTTCCCATTGATAATATACTGCTACAAACAAACTGTGATTCAACAAATGTAAATAAATGAAAGCACTTAATGAATTCAGTACAATGTCATGGTGCTTAGGAAACCACAAAAAAAAACAGAGGGAAATTCTGGAAAAAAATTCAGAAAAACATTCCCGTATTCTGACGCTATGTAGTTAACGTTACGTTTTTCAGCATGTATGTTGGCAGAATGAGTACATTTGCTTATATGTTCACAGCTGTGAAGGACGTAGCTTTGCTCGACTCTTCACGTGATTTTGTCTAAATACTGACATTTGGCTGAGATACTAAATATGCATTTCTAGCAAGTACACTGGCTATTCTGCAATTTTTAGGCTCGCATTTTGCTCGCACAGCTGTGAAGAATAAACAAAAAAGACAATGACATGATTAATCATCAATCACACTTCTCTTTAATCATTAGCTGAACCCTCATGAGTGCATCAGCCATAGGTTTTGGTCCCTAAAACTTAATTATCAGAATACATTAACGGCAGAGAGACTTTAGCACCATTTTGCATAAAAAAAAATAAATAAATAAATATTCAACAGACAGGCCAAACCTCAGTCACATCCGACAGCAGTCAAGATATGATCAAATAAAGATCTCTGAAATTCTGCAAGACATTCTCTTATTTCTGAGGTATCTATCAACGTGTTGAAGACAATTAAGCAAACAAGAGCCCTTATTCAAGTGAGAGCATTTATATTTAAATGAGAGTGGAATCACTGCATGAAAAATTTCCATAGTTGTGCCAGAAGGGCAGGGAAAACATATGTAACTAAACCAACAAAAAAAAAAAGGCGCAGCAGATGTCAGACGAGATAAATACAAACAGGTAATTCTGAACGAGGGTGGTAGAGTTTGGAGATCTGTCACAGATGACCAGTTAATATAGAAACACATCTCTGCTGTCAGAACAAAACCTTATATGTCTTTTTTCAACAACACTGTCCTTGACATTGTGTCATGACAAATTTCATGGCAACTGGACCAATAGAAATGCTCCAAAATTATTTGGATGAAATATTCTGATTTCGTTGCAAGGTAAGAACATTTTGGCTTCTCCTGATAAAAAAACTATATTGGAGAGTTTGGAGTGTTTTTGTCTGATAGTAATGATGCACGTAATCAATGAACTTCTCAATTCTTCCACCCCAAACTTGTGTATTTTAGGTGGTACTACATCATCTGGTCTGTTTGATGCTGGACTATTATGTTCCAGCTTGAGAGTGCCAAGTGCAGTTTTCTTTTTTGCCTCGGAATCTGCATCTTTATTTGCTCAGTCATTTATCTCAAGGCGAAGAGCTCGGATACTCTCTCGATGCAGAGCCACAGCCTCAGCTGCCACCCGTTCCCTGCTAACTGCCAAGTTATGCCACCCAGTTCCTCTTCCACAAGATGGCAAAGAACAGCATGCCAGGAGGTCAGCGACTTCAAGCATTCTCTGAACTGCTCCTGGATACAGACCGAACTTCACTTCATTATGGAGCCCCTAAGCAGAGAGGAAGAAGACTACCCTCTGGCCTACATCATCACCATCCACAAAGAATTTGAAATGTTTGTGCGTCTGCTGAGGGCCATCTATGCGCCTCAGAACGTCTACTGCATTCATGTAGACAACAACGCTCCACAGAGCTACAAAGCGAGTGTCAAAAACTTGGTTGGGTGTTTCCCCAACATCTTCCTGGCCTCAGTTAGTGAGAGGGTGACCTACGCTGGCTTTTCTCGGCTGAAGGCTGACATCAACTGCATGAAGGATCTGGTTAAATCTCCAGTCAAATGGAGAAAGGTCATAAACCTATGCGGCCAAGATTTCCCCATCATGAGCAACCTGGAACTCATACGTTACATGCAAGGAGCAGATTGGAGGGACAGAAACATGACTCCAGGGATCAAACAGCCAGACTCCATGCGGCACAGGACTCAGACGCAGCATGTAGAGATCAAAGGTCTCTACATGGTGTCCAAAGGTCACAGAAAGAAGCCTCCACCACATAACCTGCAAATCTACTTTGGCACGGCCTACTACGCATTGACAAGAGCATTCGTCGAGTATGTTCTCAACAGTTCGGTGGCCAAGGACCTGTTAGAATGGTCTAAAGACACGTACAGCCCTGACGAGCATTACTGGGTAACCCTTAACCATGTGCAAGGTAAGTGTAGACTAGGGCTGGATGGTATATCGATATGTTTTCTAGAAAGAATGAGACATCACTGTTTATATCAGTATAGTTTGATTTTGGCTACATGACCTGTTTCTACCATACATCCGTGCCTGTACATTTCTCCTCTGTTACTCTCTACGCAAACGTGCGCCCCTCCCGCTGCAAGTAAACCCACTCTATCTTCAGTTAGGAAAGCCTCTGCTCGAACTGCTCGACTGGTGTAAACATGTCAAAAACTGAAGTGCATTAAACTGGATATTAAGAATACTGTAACCGTGCATGCTGCTGTAATATATCAGTAATATTTTATCTACCTAGTTTTAATCCACATTAACACACATATATAATATGCGATGATGGAGCAGTGGTGTGTCCTATGTAAATACAAGGGTGGTGGTCTAAGACATCCCTAAAAATATGGGCACTGTAGCAATAAGGGAACAAGAAGGATGTGATTCCAGCTAGCCGGTCGTAACTACTTATTTTCTATCATTTTTAATCTACATGTTGAAGAAAACCTTGTCAATCCATTCGATTTTGATCACAGACTGTTTTAATAAAAGTGCTTGTGACATCTCACACTTAGCTTTGACTTACAACTGAACATTCAGCCCACTTTGTAGAAAATATCAAGATATATACTGTGAATCGACACTCAGCCTAAAAATACAGAGATGAGTTCGGTCCATATTGTCCCCAGCCCTATGGCAGACTTCTATGAAAAATAATACATGGGCATATGCAAATAATCAGACAATGGATTAGTGTCCAATATTTGAATGCACAGCCACAGCTGGTGAAATATATTGGGAATTTTACATGTAAAATTATGTCTCAACATAACGCAATAACAGGAACTAAACTGCAACAGTAACAAGAAATGTCTAAACTTTTAAAATTCAATAAAGAACAATGTGCTACAATATAAAACAACGTAAAATAAAAATAAGCCCTTCGCCAGGCACAGACTCATTTGAAAAATGATACATGGGTATATTCAAATAAACTAGGATGCTGTAAATGGCCAACATTTGCAAACAATACCACAGCTCACGAAATGGACAAACATGTAAAGGTAATCAGGCTTAGGTAAAAAAAACAGAAAAAAGTACACATAAAACTGCATTATCAATGTTTTAACCTCCACAGATGCTCCGGGCAGTAACATACATGGTGGCTGGGAAGGTGATATTCGAGCCATTAAATGGAGGGACCAAGAGGGAACAGCTCACCAAGGCTGTGATGGTATGCCACTTTCAGCATTTTTATCAACACTGGGTGAAAGCCGGTCTGAAATCCGGTCTTCTTGTCAAAGAAATCTTGTGTAATCCTTGTATCTGTGAGAGGCATCGGCAAAAAGTTTACACAACACACGATAAGACAAACGCATGTGTGGTACTAATCTAATCAAGAACACCATGTTTCCCTCGACAGGACACTACGTTAGGGACATTTGCATCTACGCTATGGAGGATTTACCCTGGATAATCAAGAGAAATAGCATGTTTGCAAATAAGTTTGAGACCAGTAGGTTCCCTGAGGCTCTGGACTGCCTGGAGCAGTGGCATCGGCACAAAGTCCTTCAACAAACAATGGTTCCCATTCAGTTATCATGGAGGCTTGCAACAGAGATCAACATCAGTAATGTCTCCACTGCAGCTTGAATGTGATACTAAAGACTGATGATTAACAAAAAGACATCGACAAAATATAAACCAAACTGAAACATAGCATGTTGGAACAAGATCTCTGGATATAATACACGGAAATATGGAACATTACTGTTTATATTTAAAAAAAAAAAAACTTTTACTTTTTATTGCACTGTTGAATTCATTTCTCTGTTTTATTGTGGCTCTCATATATGGTGGTTTAGGGACGTGACAGGCGGATGTGTGAATATGGTATCACTGAAAATGCACTGCTTCTTACAGGATCTGTCTACAGTCTACATGAGAAAGATTACCTAGCAAAGGAAGATATGTAAAAAAAATATTTATAAAACTTACTTTGACTAATTTATTTTTACTCAGGGTTATGTACATGTGGCTTATGAAAAGTACATAAAAACTGTAAGTGAAATGTCTAAAAGCTTTCTCTCTGAATATTTTATAAGCAAAACATAAAATATCCATGAATAATAAATGATATCTAACAGAAGGAGAAGTTGTAACACATTCATTTGATGTGCTTTACATTGATGGGAGGGAGAGTTCATTAGAATAGAAAGGCTCAGTTTGAGTGCTACATTGGCCACATCCGCTTATAATCAATCAACATAACTGACAAGAAATCCATTTCTGTTATTACTGACCATGTTTTGTCTTCCATAAACACAAAAGCCAAGCAATGCCATACAGGAAATACTCTCATGCAAAATCACATGAGATTTATTTCTAGTGTTATTGTTTAAAGCACTAAATACTTACAAACAGCTGATTAAGTTATTACAAACAACTGATGATACCTCTTTACATCCAGCTTTCAAATTAGATTTTAGCAAATAACAAATGTCACAAAACACTTAAGGCTATATGGACCAAAAGTCATGTTGGGAAACTTCTTTTTTGCTGTTTTGTTTAATTTTATGAAAATATTTTACAAAGTAACAAAAACACACTGACAAATACAATACACTGAAACACTACAAAATTACAGGACAAAACACATATCTCCCCTGAATCCATGCATGAGTTATAAATACTCAGTATTCAGTAAGATTAGAACATGTTTGACATTAAAGCATAGCAATTTTCACAAATGCAATCTGCTCTGGGATATTGCTGAACAATATGACAATATATTTATGAAAATAATTTATATTTATTGTAATAAAGTATGGCACAAAACATTGTGTATATGTAAAGCATATGAACATTGTGTATGTGCTTGTAAAACACATGACTAACTGCATGTTTCATTATAAATAGAGCAAAAGTAGGCACATTAAACTGGACGTAGTGCAACATAGCATGCGAAATACGGAACAATAATCACATATTTAATTATTTATTAATAATATTACAGTTGTTAATGTAGCACTTCTGTCTCTATTCGAACTGATCTAATGTCTGTACAATATTGTGACATATTGGGTCGTGAAAATTTCTCGAAGTACCACAATATTATATCTTTGCCACATCATCCAGCACTACCCAGGGGTATACAAATTCATTTAAAAATATTTCATAAAACTCTAAAACCTGTCAGGGACACTAATGGCTCTTCATTAATACACGCTATATGCTTCCTTCAATACATGCTATGTCACAACATAGAATTTTTCAGAAACATATATTTAATCTTTACATTGAAACATGCAGTTCTATAGGTACTGACAATGTCCACAACATGTTCTTAAAAGCATAATGTATGGCAACATAATCTATAATGACATTAGCATACATTATATTATCATACTGCTCAGCCCTAACAGTAAGCACCTTATATTTGTCTACCATCCTGCATCACCATTAGTTTTTTTTCTTTGTTAACATAAAGGTACATTTCAGTTTCATCATTTGTCAGCGAGTACCTGCATGCTGCCTTCTGTCATGTTTACAGTTCTACAGTGGAAACACAAATTTTGGTAAATGTGTTTCCATTGTAAGTTGTCACAATTTATTCTCCTATACATGAATCTCAAACAAGCGTAAAACATTTTATGCACATAAAAATAAGTGGAGGGAAGCCCAGCTATTGAGAATTTTTGACAGGATGAAGGTGTTCATCACCTGCCCACAGGTCCCAACAACTACTGATGTGCGATACGTATTTTAAGCCTGGCTATTGTTTCCAAAGTTGTGCAGGGAGAGGGGAAATGCATTTTATGCAGCTGTTAAGCAGCACTTCTGCTTAACAGCTGTGGTATTGTGTTGTGCCACTAAACTTAAAAAGGCTCACTTTCAATTACTGTCATGTTCTGTCCCTGCTTTTACAATTGCTAAAAAAAAAAAAAAAAAAAGTCTTGAAACATATTTTCTCTACTGCAATTGTCTGTAATTAACATTTTTTAATTTTAAAAATAACAAAGTAAAAAAAAATGTGTATGAAAGGTTTCTTTATCAGAAAGACAACGTATTATATGCTTCATTTATATACATGTGTATACAGACCACATTGATGAGATAAGCTTAGCTGATGATCAAGAATCAAATTCATGCATCTGTAAGAGAACACCTTTTTGTTTTCAAGGAAAATAAAGCAAATAAACAGAGCTCTTAAGGGGACATTCACTTTACAGGACAAGTTAAAGTTTGTGTCGGAAAAGTGGATAATAAATTGACTTACCCAACCGGGCAAACAAATACACACGAAAAACATAACACAGGAGGCGACAAATGATTTTGCAAAACAAATGTGTGTTCTGATGGAGAGGAGGGAACACTTTTAGAATAATTACAGCATTCAAACCTATACATATTTTGGACACTGCAGTCAAATAGCAGGTAAATCCTTTACAGAGAAAAACAATTTGTGAAAAAATAGCAGAAAAATGCCATATTCAAGTGTGTTTTCTATAGACAGGGTCACTACATGTCATTGTGCCTCTCTTGGCAAAACATAAATATGCTGACCAGAGCAGACTTTGTACAACACACAAAACCTAATGCTATCCCCATGAACACAAATTCAATATTGTAGCCTACCTATACCTATGTTTTTCTGAAGCGACCCTTCGCTATGGATTTGGAGCAATTCATTCATAACATCATCCCTCAGCAGCCTACTGGTGCTAAAATGACAAAGATACATGATAAATTCTAATGAAAGGAAGACAGATGCTCAAATGATCCATGTGTTCATGTACTGTAGGGTAAGAAAATATATAATTATATAGACTTACAGGGGGGGGGGGAATGGGCCCAGCGCAAATAAAAATAACTGCTTGTTTCAGCCTGCTCAGAGTCCAGATTTAAACCCTACAGAGAATAAACAAACTAATTTGGCAATGTTTTTCAGCTGTTTGGAGCCATCAGTGCATTAATCTTTCTGAAAAAGACTGCCTACTTGGCTGCAAGTGTTACCACAAAACTTCCAGGAAAAAGCTTCCCATACAACGTCACTTAGTCTGTTTGTTTAATGATTTGCTTTTAAGACAAATAAAAGCTTAATGTTTTTTTTCTTGGCCCATTTAATAATTCAGGGAGTGTATTTTATGGATAACAGTTTGAATTCCATATTTTAAAAAATTAAATACTTCCAGTGATTACACAGTGATTAGGCTATCCAAGGCTGTCATGCCAAAGCCATACTCCATTTCATCCTAAAGACCACGGACATTTTGTGCTCACAGTGTGTTTAATCTACCACTCTCCTCCTCTTGACACGAAAAACAATGGAATGATAGATGGCAAAAAATTAAAGCTAAAAGTTGGTTTTTTTATTCATTGCATATAAAACAAACAAAAAAAACTAATATTTTGTCAACGTCAATGCAAGGCCAGAGGTGCCTGATTTTCAACCTCATTTATCTTTATTATTTTTATGCTTGTAGTTATGTGCTGTTAGGTATTTTTCCATACATACAGGTTTACTGTCATTTATAACATTTAAAACATTAATAGTTGATTACTGTAAATAAGACAACGTGATATCATTCAGTTTGTGATTTCTTTGATTAACTTAAAGCGTTTAATAAGACTCAACACACTTCTTGCACAAGTCCGCATGTCTGTCAGAGAGATCTTTGGTCTGTTTAGCAGGTGGAGCTTGTTGTGTTTGTGAGTTTGCCCTGACTGTCAGCTGTGTATGTGAAATGATCCTTCACTTTATGTGTCTGCTTTTCCTACAAGCCGTGGGCAGTCAGGAATAGAGCCGCCAAAAGTGGTGAAAACTGGAGACGATTATTCCTTTTAAAGTCGAATGGAGTCTAAACATTCGAGAGCCCCCCTCAAATTTACAGATGCCTTCACGAATTACGTTCATAGCAGCAAGAAATCAGCACCAAACAACACTGAAACTATGGAAAGTAAAAGTGCTTTTGAAAGTTCTGTGCTCTCGCTTTCCATTGTTTCAGTGCTGCATGTACGTACTGTGACTATGATAAAACGTGAATTTAAGGAAAAACTGAAACAGATGCATACTATCGAGGTCTATCGCCGGGCTGCTAGAGCTGGAATAGTAGACTAACCACGGTTTACAGAGCTCACATTAGTGTTGCAGTCAAGACCGCTAGATCAGAGTCCGAGTCGACAACACGGCATCAGTATTAATATTCATGGTATATAAAAGGAGTTTTAGTATTAATACTGGGATATTGCCTCACACTAACATAGTGGATTGCAATCAAATGCAAGTTTACATTTTATCTAAAAGAAGGAGGAACATCATGTGCATATCTAACTGGCCAATGTCTAGAGCGCAATTGTGTGTACTTAAGACCGATCAGTAGGCTACTTATGCCATCAACATCAGATTATTCATTAAGCCATACTATGAGAATTAACTTAATGGCAATGTTTATATGTCCAAATACGCTGTACGAGATTCACCTTATTTCTAATCAAATCTTTCACTGGAGCGGCATAAATCTAAACTTAGCACAGAGAGAGGACTGCAGACCTTTGTTAGTGTAGCAGAACATGTGAAGCAAGTGTTCCTCTAATCAACCAGCATATCAGCTTTGTCGGTTCAACCGCACCAACCCTCAAAAGCAGAAAACACAATGTAACTTGTACTACAAAATAAGGCACATCAGCTGCTATGACAGTATGCTAAAGCACTATTATCAACTACTATTGGTCAAAAGCTGTAGCTGTGATAAACATGTCAATCTAAGGGTAAAAACAGGTTAATGGTTCAAATATGAAGGCAGGATACCGAACTTTATCACCACTCATTTATTGCTATATGATCTGCATAAATGTTATGGTCACAATGTTGACATTACTGAACTCTGTACCCTCCACTTGCGTGGTACTTGCCTTATGAATCAGTGGAAGCTTTAATAAGGAGTGCCACTGTGACACTATAAAAGCAGCAATTGCTGCTTTGTCATTTTTCTGCCTTTGAGACAATCATGTGTTAGGTCTTTACATCTCATCTGGAAAAACGTTTTGTGTCAAATGCACTTGATATCTTGACCAAACCACAGACAAGGACACTTTTTTTGGCTGACTGCCAAAATATCTGAATTAGGCCATGCTCCGTGTAAAGGATACGTAATAGAGGGGAACTGGTAGGCCGAGGCTTGAAATCATGCAGTGATGCTGACTCACCATTTGCGCTTAAACCTCATCCAAACCTCAATCTGTGCTCTTTTTATACATAGCTTTGATGAATAAGGGTCACTGTAAATGGAAATACTACTTTAATGCCGGGATCAGAAAACATGAATTCAGCCCATTTTGACACAATTTTGCCATAGCTCACAAATTTCCAACATCAGGCCCGAAGGTGAATGTCGGGAATGAGGACTGGGCTGTGTAGTGTGATGATATCAAACAATAATGATGTGGAATCTGGAATGTTCTACGACACCCTAATGAAATCTAACGTCTAGCATGTTAGGATGTTCCTGCCCAGTTTGACATATCCTACAATGCGTTCCTTGATGCTGACCAACAGGATGGCAGAACGCTGTCTGGTGCAGATATGTAAACAAGGTGAACTGAAAGATGGATGCTGCTTTTGGAGGTGTCACGATAGAACGACAAAACAGAGGAAAGGTTTTTTGAGCAGTGGAAACAGTGCCCCTGCCTTTTTGACACTTCCTGAAGGGGACACCATGACCAAATCCAAAAAGATAAATGTTGTACAGGACTGTCTACATTAAGCAGACCTGGTAACTAGCAACGTGTATGCAAAGCTCTTTACAAGTTAAAGCATTTGTTACCTCAAGTTATCTTTCAAGGGTAAACAGAACATGGGTCCACAACAGTTTCTTTTTCTTTCCTTTCAGAACACAAAACCGCCAACATGACACTTAGCGCTAAGGAATGTGAACTACCTTTGTCTATGTCAAATAAAGTGTTATCAGTGTCCTGTTCAAGACACCGCAAGAATTTATGCCGCTCACATTTTATCAAGAAAGTAAATATGTAGTGTGATCCCGCATAATTAATTATGGGTTATAAATTAAAGGATTAACAAAGAGTGTATTTTACATATTTTACATTAGTGTTGCAATGTGGGATGCAATGGGGACGGGTAGTTCACTCCTGGGTTGCCAGAGTGGTATTTTATACCCACAACAAGCACGGTCACATGTCTGGAGTGTATCCTGAGGGTCACACAAACAGTGAAGGAGGGGACACACTGTTTGCTGCGCTTACAGCTATTAGTCTATTTCTGCTGTTTGCCGTAAGCTACCTGAAACTAGAAAGTGGCACACTGGTTTTTCACTTGCAACTGGTTATTTCCTGGTGAGACCTCATTTATATTAATGATAAAAACAATGGTGATCAGAGTTCAGTGATTATCAAAGCAAGTTCAATTAAAAATTCATTCAAGTGCATTCAAAAACCATAAAGGTAAGAGCTTAATAGATTACACCTATTTAAAAGTGTGCATTACTTCTCTATTCCGCAGACTTACCAAGTATGCTTTAGTGTAGGGGGATTCAGAAAAAGAGGAATCTATTAAAACAAGGCCCTCACCAAAAAAAAAGAAAAAAAATTCCATACGCAGAGTAACCTCCATATTGATATCCATAGGAAATCAAGCTATGGATAAATGCAAGTCTCCTTACATACTGGCGTTAAGTAATGTCAGTTTATCATTAATTAACCGAGTAGAGGGTTACAGGATGGTAAATCATTTATTCATTTAACTTTTCTCTTGAAGGTGGTAGTCCAAGTGTCAAGCATATGCTGAAGCAGAACCAACACTCACACATTCATAACAGTCCATTAGAATACTTGACCAGCTGAAGTCTTTACACAAACATGTACCCTTTATGATCCTTCAATAATGCATTTTTCGTACCCTCCCAGCCTCATGTAAAGGCAAAGTACAGAACACACTTTTACCAGTCATTAATATGAAGGAAAGCATGCTCAGCCTTTCTCTCTACAGTGTCATGATGCAGTTCACCTCAGAAGCAAATCATTGCATTGTTAGGATCCTGAAAACAGGTAATAGGCTGCCACTTCCGTTGGTGTCTCCAGTAAAAACAAATACCAGTGAGTGGGGCTCTAGATGGCAACAGACAGGGTCACACTTTTGACTAAAACTGGATTAACTTGCAGTATCTGAAAAATAGATCTGGGCTCTTTTGTGCCCAGCGTATCTTTGAATAACAAAATCTATTTTCAAACATACTCCTCCGCGCCCTATCAGCTAGACAACGTCTTGGGGTATTTTGATAATTCTGCTCCAAGCGTCACAACTCCAAGGAAAATCAGTCATATCTGGCATTCCCTTAATTCCAAAACAAACAAACAATTTCTTCCAAATGAATGCAAGGAATCTGAAGAACAGAGGACACTAAGTTTACAGTAAACTGAGGTGCTGATCTGCAATTGTGACTTTAATGCAATGCAATTATCATTCACATCTCACTACCCATATGACGCCATGACCCCATCCTCTTAAACAAATACACACACTTTATACGGCCAAAAGTCTATGTGGACACCACTTGACCATCACATCTATATAAAAGTTGCCCCCTTTACAGGTGTAACATCCTCCACTCTACCGGGAAGGTACTCCCAGATTCTGGAGTGTCTGTGGGAATTTGTGCCCATGCAGACAAAATAGCCTGCGGTCAGGCACTGATGTTGTACGAGAAGGCCTGGCTCGATGTTCCAATACATCCATCAGGTGTTCAGTGGGGTTGAGGTCATGGCTCTGTGACAGCAACTGGAGTTCTTCCACACCAAACTCATGTCTTTATGGACCTCACTTTGTGCACTGGAGCACAGTCATGTTGGAACAGGAAAGGGCCTTCCTCAGTCTAAAATGTGTTTGTATGCTGTAGTATTCACAAACCCTGAAAAACAGCTCCAGTCCGTTACTCCTCCACCAAACTTCCCAGTTGACACTATGCATTCCAGTAAGCAGTGTTCTCCTGCGAAACCCAGATTCATCCATCAGACTGCCAGATGGCAAGGTGTGATTCATCACTCCAGTGAACACTCTTCCACTGCTCCAGAGTCAAGACTTTACACTACTCTCCAATAATAATAATAATAATAATAATAATAATAATAACAACGAATCTGCATTATTCAGTGAAACTGCCATAAAGTTGCCAGCATGCCAACCAAAAATTGTCAAAAATCTCTTTGTATCCTGCATCATTAACATCACCCAGTAAAGTCTGTTAATATTTTCTTAAAATGAATAACGTAGTTACATAGAACATATGCAAGTCTTTGTAAACAATGCTACAGAATGAAGAGTGATAATGTTAAACTAAATATTTATTATTAAATCATCCATTTTTAGATATTGCCTATTACTTACTATACCTCAAAATTATGGCCAGGTTTTAACAAAATGCTTCCTTGTGTGGTGATAATTTAGTTCTGTTTTTCCAAACATTACCAAACAGTATATTCTCACTGCTCTTCCTTTTTACAGGCCATATTTATAGGCCAAGTTGATTCACTCACATGAATAATCGACTATTTTATAGGGGATTTATATTTATATATTTTTTGCATTTCTGAATTCACTGATTGCAGAGTCTAACCAGCTCAAATTAGATTGGTTATAGCTGTGCAGTAGTGGATGATGCTCTTCTGTCTTCCATTACAGCACTTTGCGGACCACATGGCACCCATATTCTTGAAGTCTACTTCAAGCAAATTACAAACATATCAGTATAACAAAATGGATTACGTCATTTCTCAATTTGTGAACTGAGATAAATAAGTAAAACAAATAAATAAAGTGTGTGTGTATATGTGTGTAGTGGGGAGAAACAATACAGAGAGGTTCAGACTCCAATTCTAGAGCTTCAGACCTGACAGAATACAACATATTTAGACGTAACCTCGCTAGAGTGAGCCTCTGGATGTAACCTTGCTAGAGCTGCACAGTATGCGTATAAAATGTGCTGATGTGCTGCTGAATAAAGCTGGATATCACAACAACAATGTGAAGTGATAAAGAAACACACGAAATAGCACATCTGGGTGGGCAACAAACAAGTACTGAGTGTGCAACAAACAGGGCTGTGTGATTGAAATATACTTCTTTCCTTAAAGGGGAATTCTACCAATTTCTTAAAATGTCTACATTAGTCAAAGCTGAGACATAAACAAAACCTTTCAGATTGGTTTGATGCACAACGGGTTATTGTATAGATACTTACCAACTCTGATTTCTTTACAGTAGTGGGGATGGGGACCAAAGATCACAATGTTAACAATGCAAATGCAGCCTTTTTATTTACCATCCAAAACCAACAGTGAACCCTCACATGTTTTCTAAATTTATAAACATAATGCTGACGGTAATAAGCGGCAAAACACGTTTCCTTTAGGTACCATTTTGCTTTACAATGCCTTGCATTTACCTCCAGGTCACCTGTGTGTTAAGAAAAATATTACTGGTCTAAATCAGCTCATACAGGCATTAAAAAAATTGGACGCCAGGTTTCCATCCTCATCATTGTGAACAAGTATGATTCCCTGAATTCACTACTAAATAAAGCATACTATTATTAAAAAAATGCATTATTTAGAAATTCAAAATCACTGAAACTCCCCTTTAGACAAATATCAAAACCGTTACATTACAAAAGCCCTACTCACGACTGTGCAAAATGCAAAAAATAAATAAATAAAATAAAAAAATAAAAAAATAAATAAAATTAAAAAAATAAATAAATAATTGGCACCAAAATAAAGCACATTAAACATTTCACAATAAGCCGAAACAAAACAAAACGGTTTGTCTTAATAACCAACATGGCTAATAAAACCAGCTCTATAGGTGTTACACAGGAAGACCGCAGCTTTCTACATTTAAAAGAAATCACATGAGCCTCTGGCTTACAGGCCTATTGTTTACCAAGGGCGTTTTGCGCCTACACCCAAGACTCTGTGGTCGTTGAGGGCAGGTGTCATCACAGTTTTTACAAACGTTGCCTCCTTCCTTAGTTTAATCATGTGCAACCATAATGGACAGCAGTACAACCATAAATTGTCATAAGTGAGAAAGGTGATGACTGGCATGTGTATGGCATGTCTCACTGTTCTCACTTATAATAATTTTCAGCAATGCAGGTGGTCATGAGCACTACAAACAATATATCAACACTGTCCACCAGTTACTTTAACAGTAACTTTATGTGGAAACATAAGGAAAAATATACGAGACAAAAACTGCAATTCATTCGATTAAAAGAGACATTTTTGGATCAAAAACATCAAACACACACACACACACATATGTATGTGTATGTGTGTGTATATGTACACATACACACACACACACATCCTGTACGTTCATGATGAGTTAATAAGACAGTGTTAATAAGTTTCCTTTTAGATATGTGCATGAATGTGCAAGAGCACAACTTGTTCCAGTAGCCCTACATAGTGACACACAACTGCAGATCCCGAGTTACCTAATTTTAAGAGAGTCAGGGCCATTGATAAAGGTATACAGCAGAGACTGAATCATCCTAAATGTAGTTTACACAGTTTATGATAACTACAGATCACAGTGACAGATCACAACTTGAGTCACTGGTCAAGAGTCAACTCTGACAACCAGACTACAACACCACAAAGTGCTGTGTGGGACTGCTTTTCGGAAGAACACAGAAAGACCTACGTAATGGTGTACTGAAGTTCAGCAGAACAAATACAATGAAAAGCAAACTGACCCCAAAAAAAATAAATAAAACACACACAGCTGTTTCATTCTCATCCTAGGGCTGGGCAATAAAACAGTAACAATAAGTGATATAACTTTCCTAGAAATATAACGAAGTAGAAAGCACAGGTGGCATTTTCCACTGCAAGAACAGCAGCACTACTGCATAACGGCCACCAGAGGACGCAGTTTGCAGTTTTTCCATTGACAGAGAGGGAGACAGTGAGATACAGGAGGACTAAAATGCAGTCTGAGCAGAAGGATCATCAATCTATTTTCTTGTGATCAAATGTGAGCAACAAGATCAGTGGTACGTAACTGCACCAGCTTACAGAGAACTTTTATCCCAACAAACTTCAGTAGTGTTAAAGCACTTCTGCTCCACACAACTACAGCTGAAATAGCTATAGCCGGCTTTAACATGAACAGCATGGCCAATTTGATGTTACCGCAGTGCACTACAGATCTCTGATTTCACGTTAAATACACCTAAAAAGGAGGATGCTGTATGCCTGGTGTGGGAGAATCACATTACATCTGGGATCTTTTACAGATGCCATCTGATATATTGCAGGTCTTCCACCCTCAAACTACTAGGACAAAACTGAGAAATCCAGGTCTGCTAGTTCGTGTTTGAATACTGTGATATGCTGTGACATGGATGTGGTAGGAGAGATAGGAGTGATGGCATGTGATCCATTACTGACATACTGAGCCAGCTAATGTTTGCTGTTGGTACCAAAGCTGTACTTACTGTAAACCTAAACAGTTTAAACTGATGGATTAGCACGGATCAACAGACAGCTAAAAATAATCTCTTTTCTTCTTAGCTGGTAGAAACAGCTCAAAGGACAGTTTGTTTTGGGGCAGTCGTGGGCTGGGAACCTGCCTGGTAACTGGAGGGTCGCTGGTTCGATTCCCTGAACCGACAGTAACGACTGAAGTGCCCTTGAGCAAGGCAACTAATCCCCCAAACGCTTCCCGGGCACCGTCGATAGGGCTGCCCACTGCTCCGGGCAAGTGTACTCACTGCCCCTAGTGTGTGTGTGTGTGTGTGTGTGTGTGTGTGTGTGTGTGTGTGTGTGCGCGTTTCACTTCACGGATGGGTTAAATGCCTATATCTGACAGAACAGAAGAAAGCAAAAAGTGACATTTTGAGGCTCCTTCTTACCTTATGACAAATCTCTGTCTTGACTTCCCTGAGGGCTCGTTCAGAGAATACACAGCCACAGGACTGGAGAAAGCAAAACCTGACCAAAAGATATACATTTGTTCAATAACTTTTACAGGCTTGAAGGACTGAAAGTTCTAAAAAAAAAAATAAATAAAAGTAATCAGAATCAAACAATTCATTGCAAAACAGTTTTGTTTGTTTAACCGGTTCACTATTAAGCACCACTGGTTTAAAGCAGAATATTACACCGCTTTTACATGAGCAGCATTTTAGACTGTTCCTATCTGTCTCTATTTGCTAATGTGTATAACACAGCTCACCAGCCCTTCTCCTACTTGAATCTAAAACACTGTCCTCCCTTTCCTAACTTTGATGCACCTGAACCAGGTATTCGAGAACTTTTTAGCTGGAGCAAGCATGACAAAGTGTGGTTAGAAATACACTCTGATAGATTTCCAGGGTCACAGTTGGCAACCACTGTTGTACAACATGGACATCTTATGCACCTGATAAATGACTCACTAGGAGATGCCAGACATCAGATTTTCCAGGAAGCAGAGTTTCCAAATAATAAAGTTATAAGCAGGAATGAATCATTAAAAGCTTACTACTAAAAATCAATCAATCTGCAGTTTGGTAATAGTAGTATCATCTAAGGTTGGTCGGTATATCGGTTTTATGATATCTATATTTTCAGAAGAGATATATGCAGAGACAATTTACCGTTTATATCATTATAGTTTGATGTTGCAGTGATCAAAGTTTTCAGGCAGGCAAAAGTAGTTCCACAAGTCCTGAATGCTTTCTACAGCTACGTGATATTTCAGTTCTACCTGACACTGACGTTTTGAGCATATACAAGTAAAGCAGAAAGGTCTTACTTGTGTTTGCCATTCATCTCAAGCCCCACTACAGGGCAGATGAACATGGCACAGTGCATGTCCTCATAGCAGTCACCCTTAGCATTCCTCCTCTCTCCTTCCCATGCTGGGTTATCCGTCAGGTTCAACTCCTTCACATCCTTTATATATAAAAAAAAAACACCAAACACGTGAAATTAGCATGTTCATGCGGCCCACATTCCTCTATGCAGTCCTACTAACTAACACACACCACGCTGTTTATTCAAATAGGGACAAAATAAAAACCGTCTAAAAATAAATTCTAAAAAACACAAACATCTAGTGTCAACATGTATATTCACCCCATACAGAGAGGCCACAAACGTCCAGAGAGTAAGACCTATTTGGTTTAAAGACTTTTTTGATGATGTACTCTGAAGATAACAGGAACTTCTGAAATGCTACAAGGGCTTTAGGTGTGAGATGTTTACCACCCTGAGCTGGTTAATTTGGAAGGAAAACAGATGGCTAATGTTCCTGCTACAAAGCCAATGCTGTCTGTATTTATTACCCTGTACATCAGTGCATTTCTTCATGGGTGTGGAGAGTGATTCCCAAAGACTACTGGATGCATTTGCATAACACAGGGTCAAAATATTGATGTATCAAAAAACTAAAAAGTCGCAAAATTGTGAACGCTATCGAACCTATGTCCCTTTAACATGGCATTATATGCCATTGTTCACTTTCTGCAAAACCGTAAGTTGTTATGAAAAACCTGGTTGGAAGGCAACATTGGTCAAAGCAAATATACAAAGAGTCATTTTATGTTCATTTTCATCTAACATGGAGAAAGAAGGAAGGCTGCCAAATGTGACTAAAGCCTTGTTGAGACTGCCTGCCCAAAGCTGATTCTGACATATCCAGATTGATTTTTGACAGGAAAAAAAAAATGTATGTAATCAGGCTTTTGCAAATCAGGTCCAACATACAGTTGGAGGTGCTATTCCAGTCAGATTTTTACAGATAGGCTACGTCTCTGTTTGGACATTCAAAGCGGATTTCAAAGTGTCTTTTGCATCACTCATAATGTAACAAACAACAACCACGTCACATCCAGAGTGACAGAAGTGCAAATTACTGACGCCTACTTCAATTACTACAGCAACCCATGCAGGTGTGTTGGTGATATTTGGACACACAAATTCGAGCTGGTTACATCCAAATAATACAGTGAACAGTCGTCTCAAAAGATCTGATTTGAGAACCGAATCTGATTTGCCTGTAGTCTCAACAAAGCCTGAGACTACAGCTGGAATTTAGTACAGCTGCATTCAAAGCTGCTAATAATTAAATGATATTTGTGGTGGTTATAGCAGTTCACGTGATGAGTGATTGGATTATGTTCCTCCTAGTTATTATTTGATTATGTGTTTGTCTCATAAAACTTATTCTCACCTTGATGCCACGGATGTGTGCAGCAATCTCCACGTTTGGTCTTTCTGCTGATTTGTCCAACAGATACTCGATGAGAGCATCTTTATTGTAAAGCCTGTTGAAAGAAGCGTTTCATTCAGAAAATACAGCATCTGACTGACTGTCTTGAAACAGATATTATACCTGATACGAAGTGTGTACTGAGTCTGACTCAGAAATAACACTCACGTACCTCCCAAGTTCACAGGCCACAATTGGACGCCTCAACTTCTCTTGGCTCAGGGCGCAGTATTTCCACTTGGCAGCGAGCTCAGCATTTTTGTCCACCTGAAATACACCAGGCTTCGTCAAATTCCAGCTTCCTAAACCGTCTGCATGTTGTCGTGGCAGAGACCAGCACAGACTGTTTCAGCTTTGGAAGCAAGCAGGCTAGCATAGCTAAAAGTCATTCATCCTCGCCAGTTACTACGTTAGCTCAATGGCTAGCGAGATGACCATAAAATCAATTAAAACACAAAGCGAAGACGTTAGCTAAGGTAACAAACAGACACCTGACAACAATATCTCGAGCATAGCAAAGGTTAACTGACTTCGCCAGGTAGCTAAAACCCTGTCTTTCCGCTGTGCTAACTGCTAAGCTATCCTGTCTCTTCGTTATGTTACCGCCGCGTTAAAGCAGTGAAACAGATATTTTGGACATTAAAGCAAAAAAAAATACAAACCGTAAGAAACAGGTTAACAGACACATGCGATAAAACAGAATATCTCACATAATAATAGTTAATAAAAACAGAGTTAGCTAGCTGGCTAACGTTACAGAGCAGGTGTCGTTATTTATAGCCAGCCAGCCGCTACCTTCTCAACTTTCTTGGGTCCCTTCACCAATTCATGCCTTTTGGGTATGGTTCCACCGTCACATCCCATGTTTAAAATAAGATTACGAGGATTGTATCGACTTCCAAATCTGTATATCACACAGACAAACAAACACAGTCCGCTAACTAACGTGTAAACAATCGAGGAGAGCTCATAAAGAGGGACCCCACTGCTAGCCAGCTATCGTTACAGATTTGGGATGTCGCCACCTAGTGTTCGTAAAAATGAACACCGTGACGTGTTTGTGTATAGTTTAAGCACTAGATGGCGCCCAAGAACTCCTCATTACCTCACAAGCTGCATCACACAGCCAAAGTGAGGAACAGACATGACGTAACAGTGGCTGTATTCGAAATAGCACACTGCTATACTGCACACTGCATACTACAGTAGTATGTACTGCATACTGCTTACTACACCCCCCAGTGTAGTTTACTAATACAGTCACATGACCAGTTACCTCACAATTACTTTAGAGCGGTCATTACTATATCCACTGCTTAGAGCTAGCTGCTGCTAACGATCCACTTAAAAACAGGTTTAGCCTAGCTGTTGGCTACCCTCAGCTTTCGGCTCTAAACTGAACCTCTAAAGCGAATTCATCTTCAGACCTGTATATTTTAACTTTCTGAGGCTCAGTCTGATGAGAACATACCCCACTACAATCACTATACTCACAATTGTACTGCATTTTGCTCCCTAGTGTTGGCTGCCGTCATTTTCTTTGGCTGAAGCAGGCTGTGGCTGTATTCAAAATGGCATACTACATACTACTTGCGTACTAAATCTGCCTAAAAGTAGTCTGTAGTATGCAATATGCGAAAAAATTGTAAATCTGTAGTGCACTGAAGATACCCGGATGGTGTTCTACTACAGTCTGAGTTTCTAGAATACAAGTGGAGCTATCTTCATGATATACTGCATCCCATCATGCACCGTGGCCTCACCAGCTCTCAGCCTGCTTCAGCCGGAGAAAATGGTTGCGGGTAACACTGGGGAGCAAAACGCAGCCAACAAGTATAAATGTGGGTGTAGTGGGGTATGTTTTCATCAGAATGAGCCTCAGAAAGTTCAAATATACAGGTCTGAAGTTTAATAAAAGACGAACTCACTTTAGAGGTTCGGTTTCAGAGTGAAATAGCCGAGGGTAGCTAACAGCTAGGCTAAACGTATTTCCAGTGAACTGAGCAGTGTTAGCAGCAGCTAGCTCTAAACAGTGGATACAGTAATAACAGCTCTGAGGTAAATGTGAGGTAACTGGTCATGTGACTGTATTAGTATACTACACCGTAGGTCAGAACTTGTTGCTGTACTGTATACTACACACAGGGGGCGTATGCAGTATATACTACTGTAGTATGCAGTGTGCGGTATAGTAGTGTGCCATTTCGAATACAGCCTGAAAGCAGGTGAGGCCGCGGTGCACGATGAGATGCAGTACACGACGAAGCTAGCTCCCCCTGTACACTAGAAACTCTGACTGCAGTAGTACGCCATCCGGGTATCTTCAGTGCACTACAGATTTACAATTTGGTCGCATATTGCATACTACATACTACTTTTAGGCAGATTTAGTATGCAAGTAGTATGTATGACGCCATTTCGAATACAGCCCCTGACCCTGCAGCCAGGTAGCCACTTACTATATTATAAAAATAAGCCTCTGTGGGCGGACCTTCCCAGAATCACTGCAAGTCGATTTTCTCTCACCGTCAGCAATGAATATGAATAGAAATGTCTAGTGACAGGTCACTCCTCCACTTCTGATGGTAAGAGATAAAAGTTTTCTTGAGTGCTAATAAAAATCTATTTCCTGAGCCTCCCAGAGAAGCTGATTGGTTTAACATTGATGTGCGCCTCACGCTGCCATTAGTTTGTGTGGAAGATGACTGATGTGCATGAATATGCTGCAGGCTATTAAGTTAATAGTTGATGATATGCTTCCCCAAATATCTATAGCTGTTATACTAGTTTATGTGACTTGAGTTATTAGATTATGCACACGTCTGACAGCTATATGATCTGGAGTGTGGGTCTTCATTAGATCATGTGGCATGCTCTTAGTTAGATCTTTAAAACACTGCGACGTCCAGAAACCACTGCCTAGCACCAGCTGACACGGCCGGGAAGAAGGCAGATCACTTCTGGCCACACGATTTGCATTCATGGTAGATGGTCCAACACTGGACATGCTTGCCAAACCATCACACTCAGCTCTGCAGTCTGCTAAGGGCTGTGTCCAATGCTACCAGGCTGCTGTGCTTCAGTGGCTCCCCTCCAAACATCCTCACTGCCAGCTCTTCAGCCGTCCTCCTGTCGGGCTCTGCTGTCGGTTCTCTCTGCACTGCTGCTTCTACGTCTTCATCGCTCGTTTTCACAGTGCTTCCTCAGTCCTCAGCAGGGCTCGTTCTTCTTTGTTTGTCTCTGTGTTTGTGACAGCACTGTTCTTTCCTTGTACACTAGGGAGTGATCCCACTTCTGACACCATTTGCATTTCAAGCAAATGGTTTTAATTAAACTTGGCAGCAGTGGAAACACCACCGACCAGCGCTAGCTGACATGGCAGGGAAGCAGGCAGATCACGTCTGGCCACACAATTTATGTGCTTGGTAGATGGTCGAACACTGGACACACCTGCCAAACCATCACCCTCACCTGTCAGGACCGTGGCCAATACCACTAGGCTCCTGCGCTGCTCTGCCAGCAGGCCTTCAGCAGTCATCCTCCAAGCGTCCTCACTGCCGCCTCTTCGGTTATCCTTCTGTTGGGCTCTACTGTCATCTGTGCAGTGCTGCCTCTACTTCCTCAGTTCTCAACAGGGTTGGTTCTTCTTTGCTGGTTGTCTCTGAGTGATTGCACCTCTCTTGTTATAGCACCATTCTACTCTCGTCCACTAGGGGGCAATCCCACTTCTGACACCAAATGTGACGTCTCATGAAAGAAGGAGACATGGCAGCATTTTAAGCATCAGTGGAGAAACCACCGACCAGCGCTAGCTGACACAGCTGGGAAGCAGGCAGGTCACTTCTGGCCACATGACTTGCGTTCATGGTAAATGGTCAAACACTGGACACATGTGCTGAACCATCACGCTCAACTCTGCTGTCAGCTGAGGACCATGGCCTATGCCACCAGGCTGCAGCGCTGCTCCACCAGCACAATGGTAAATACCCAGACCCCACGTCCCCAAAGCCTGACACAGTTCAACACAAGTAACATGTGTTCACATCTCTACACTAGCATGAGGCTCCATATGGTGCCTCGCCACATGCCTCCCACACGACCATGGCCAAACAAGCCAGCAGCAGAACCCTACAATACTTTGAGTGCCTCTGAAGCAAGTTGTGTAGACCTACAGCTAGAATCTGAATTGCTCTAACCCCAAAATCTCAGCCCTAAAGATTGGCCTGAGTAAACCCAAATCTTGGGAGGCTTATTTCATCCTACAGCCTTTCTCTGGAAAGAATAAGAGAACCCAATATCTGTCCTTTTCAGGCAATCAGAAGTCATGCCTCACAGTGTAATGGAATCAGCTTGAACCAGCCTTTGAACCCGGGGCAGGCATTAGCCGCACTCATCAGACCTGGTGGGGCAGCGAGTCAAATGCATTTAGCATCTCTAATTGGGCAGGCTTCTCGCTGTTTGTACTGGCAAAGACTTCTCACAACCAAAAGAGTCTCCAGCCACTCGAAGGAGGCCAGAATTCTGGAAACCTGAGGAATGCTTCTTTTCTTCTCTCTGCTTTTTCTCCTCCAAAGCAGGAAGCGAAGCATACCAGGGACATTTTGGCAGACCGATATGGTATAGAGATCATACAGCGCATTCGGGGTTAAAATAATAATGGTTCGGCTGGGGGAATGGAAAGGCCTATCTCGATTCAATTTCAAAAGGTAGTCCATCAAAACACGCTACGGCGGAAAGGAACGTAAGGCCTCTTAAAAAATGGGAGGCTTTTTGCGCCCTATTTAATTTGAATGCACCTGGAGCGGCATTAGACCAGTCTGTCGGCTCTAATGGCTATCATGATAAATCTCTCCACTTGAAATGTTTCTAGACTTGTCATTGCAAATTGAATAAGGGTTATCATAGTACAGTGACTAAAGCTCTGTGAAATGGCTTTAGGAATGGGTTCTATGATAATAGTGAGGTCTATTATTACCTATTATAAGGGCTGTTAAGCAGCTTTACAGTAATCTTAATCATAATCATATTAATCAGCACTATTAAGAGGTTCCTAAATGGTTTTTGGCTCAGACATACAGTATACTAGGAAAAATCCTGAGTTAGTATGGAGCCACTACATACTCTGTGGACATTCTTCAAGCTTGGAAAGAGTCCTTCACATTCACACATCTGCTTTACAAAGGCTGATTATTTAAATAACCCATCCATTGTGGTTCCAGTGGCCCCTGCTATGCGCATTTTAGTGGTTTCCCTGCTCTGATTCCTGCAGTTCACCTCAGATAGGGCTTGTACGTTAGCTGTTGAATCAGGGTTAGCACCTGCACGGCCTTGGGTACTCCATGACCGGGGCTGAGAACTTCTACTTTAGGGAACCAAAACTGGTTCTCCTGCATTGTTGCTCCCTTTATGTCACCTTCATCTTAAAAGGGGAATTCCACTGTTTATTTAGTGCATAATCCAGTCATTCAGAGTGGGTTTGATGGGAAACGGCTAATTGTAAAAAGTTGCCAACTCTGATTTCTTTACAGTGGTGGTGATGGGAACCAGGGGTCACCATGTCTACACAACAACACACATATGGCCATTTTGTTTATCATCCAAAATGACCAGAAACTTACACATGTTTATACTGTTTAAGTAATGCTGATTAAGGTCAAATAAAAAAGTTGTTTTTATATTTTTAAAATTAATTTTACAATTAAAATTAGGAAAAAAACAGACTTTTTTTAGAAGTTATAGGGCAGCACAGTGGGTGGTGCTGTCGCCTCATAGCAAGAAGGGCCTGGGTTTGATTCCTTGCTGAGGTGTCTGGGGTCCTTTCTGTGTGGAGATTGCATGCTGTGTCTGTGGGTTTGCTTTTAGGTGAATTGGAGATGCTGCCTCCTTGGTGTGTGTGTGAGTGAATGTGTATGTCTTGTCTGTCTGTCTGTCCGTCCGCCCTGTAATGGTCTGTCCAGGGTGTTTTCTGCCTTCTGCCCATTAAACACTAGGATAGGCTCCAGCACCCACCGCAACCCAGAAGGATACAGTGGTTTAGAAGATGAGTCAGAGAGAGAGAGTGGAAATTATTTGGCCTTATAATACCCTGCATGCACCTGTCTGCTGAAATGAACTTTATAAAATACGTTTTAGGCCAAAAGCATATTGCAAAAGTATCATAAAACAATGTGTCAGACATCAGGCAGTGCAATTCATGCATTTCTTGTAATAATTGTCTGTGGAGATTTTAGAAGCATTAAATGCTTCAGATGTCTGGTTCCCATTACCACCACTGTGAACAACTAAGTTTCTCTAGAACAGAGCATTTCACACCAAATCACTCTGCATGGCTTTGTTTATATCTCAGTGGTGTAATTCTGCAAACATAGGTATAATTCTCATTTAAAGGTTTTACACTGCATAGTAAAAGAATGTGATATGATAATATGCTGTCAGAAGAAGATGCAGCTGTGAATTTGGCTATGATGATTTTAGACATTCAGACTTGATTGCCTCCTTGCTGGACATGTACCCCATCCTTTGCACGTCCAGATCACTTTACACAGGAAAGACATTATGTTGCTATCGTGGTGTTTCCCATGTGTCATTGAAACAAATCTTGGGGGATATGGGATATTGGAATGTATGGATATCTGGGCACATTATGGAATGTGTTTACTTATTCACTTATTTGCATATGGCATCAAGCAGGCGAATTTTTAGATGTGAAGCATCTGAAGGTTGAAAAAAGAGTGATTCTTTGCATGAGGCCACATTTTATTTATGTATTTATTTAATTAATTCATTATTTATTTAATTTTCAGTCAAATGGTCAATTACAGCATATATGTAATTCATTCCATTGCAGAGTCTGATACCATGTTTTTTGTTATGTATTTATTTAATTAATGCATTATTTATTTAATTTTCAGTCAAAATGGCCCATAACACCATATATATAACACCAAATTACAAGACTAAAGTAAACATTCATCTTATAAACTGCTTATCCTTCTGGGTTGATGGAGCTTATCCCAGTGCTCATTGGGTGGAAAGCAGGAAACATCCTGGACAGCCTGCCAGTCCATCGCAGGTTAGACACACACACACACACACACCCCTAGGGGCGAATTTAGCATCTCCAATTCACTTGGGCACATGTCCTGGACATCCCAGCTGGGAATCAAACCCAGGCCCTTCCTGCTGTGAGGCGACAGTGCCATCTACTGTGCCACCGTGCCACCCTATGATTTCCGAACAAAGCCTGTTTTTTTCCTTAATTTTAATTGTAAAATTAATTTTAAAAATATAACAACAACATTTTTATCAGCATTATGTATGCATCATTAACATATGTAGGTTCACTGGCCATTTTGGATGGTATAGAAAATGGCTGTGTGTTGTTGTGTAGACATGGTGACCCCTGGTTCCCATCACCACCACTGTAAAGAAATCGGAGTTGGCAGCTTTCTACAATTAACCAGTTCCTATCAAACCCACTCTGAATGACTCAATTATTCAGTAAATAATAATGTGTTTGTTCTTTCTGTCTTTTATCTGATCTCTTCAGAAATATCTCAAGCAAAATCATGAATGTGTATGTAATGACAGGTATTTAATGAAGGGAGGCTTTGTTGCACAGTATTGTACCTGTACAAATAACCACTGCTGCTGAGGAAACCTACTTTCTCCGTCATCTTATTGTCCCCTGTTTACTGTTATGACTCTTTCGTCCTGTAATTGTGCTCATGTTACTGGATAGGATTTGTATAGTTGGTCATCTGCAATTCACTGTATCTGCTGCTGTTCTGTGTTAAATGTAGCACTGTGATCCAGAGCAAATATATTTCAGCCTTCACTCATCACACACATCTGACAATATAGCTGACTCTGATTTGATGATGTAAAGAGAAGATACCTCAGCAGATCAGTAACTGGTTCTCCTACTCAGCTCGAGTTCACACCGCTGTCATTCTTTGATACGTGAAACTCAAACCATGACCAATTTTTATTTCCTCTGCACTCTTGGCAGAAGTCGAGTGGTCCACCAATTTAATTAGACCATCTGCTTCTGAAAGCGTCGCCCCTGCAACAACAACATAGCCCTCTGAAAACTTCATGCCCCAGTGCAATCTGGGTAGTGTAGTTTTCCTCCTTCTTCACTTTTCTCCAATCGAAAATGCAATATCGTTAATGTAATATGATGGAAGGGGGCACCCACCCACAGCGTTTTATCAAAATGCGATCGCCCACGGTGATAATACACTTCTTGTTCCATTTTCCTTGATTACGCCTGATTCCTGGGCTCCACCTGACCCCGCTCTCAGTAACAGAACTCCAGAAGATGTTTTCGACCGCTCGAGAGGAGCAGTAATTGGCAGCGTCTATGGAGCTAACGAGGGAAGCCTGAAGGCCGAGAGTCAGGGGGGAAAACCCAAACCTCCACATGTGCAGCAGTGGAACAACCCCCTCCCCATGCCTCCCCCCCAAACAAAAACCCAGGTTGCTGGCTGCTTGGGCCTGGTCGGCTCTCGTTATGCTGAAGGGGGAGCAGAGGGTTCCTGACAGCTACTTGGCTGGGGCAGGGGTTACCCATGGAGACAGAGACATACCTGTGGCTATCCATGTGAGTGTGCGTGTGCTGGTGGTGCACAGGGGCATTGCCACGCGGTAGCCCGTGCCAGACCCCGTCTCTGTACGAACCCTAATAATAACAGGCCTCTCTTGCCTTCAGGCTGCATGCTGCTGCATATCAATGAGCTCCAGCACTTTGCTTTTCCACATTTAGGTGTGCGTGTGTCTGGGAGGAAGGGCCTGATGTGGGGGAACTCAACGCAGCCGTGTGTGCAAGCCTAAACCTGAGAGCCACCTCTGCCACTGCCAGGACCCATCCGACAGGGAAGAGTAGAGACCTCATGTGGCCAAGGACTCCTGTGCCATGCACAGACAGCAAAGCTGGCTTTTGTTTATTTGCTGTGGTGCCCCATGCAGATGTAACCGCATCCCTGTTCCTCTAATTTTCTTACTGTTTCCAGAAATCTGAAAAAAGCTGCTGCCGCTTAACCAACTCTCTCTCTCACTCTCTCTCTCTCTCTCTCTCTCTCTCTCTCTATCTTTCTCTGTCTCTCTTTCTCTCTCTCTCTTTCTCATTCTCCCTTCTCTCCTCATTCTTCCCCATGTGTTTCCCATAAAGGCCTGAGCGTCTGGCCTTGCATAAATGTTTTCGGTGCGTTCCTTCTGGGACCGGCTCTGTCTTTACTGCATGGGCTAATCAGCTGTAAATTCTGTTTTAAGAAGGAAAGGAGAGGGAGGGAAGGAGTTAACCCACCGAGGCCCATTGCACAATAACTCTCTCAAAGGAGAGGACAAGGGAAGGGGGAAGAGAGAGAAAAAGAAAGAGAAAGAGAGAGAGAAGAAGAAGAAAAAAAAGCTCTGGGGTTTGACAAATGATCTAATAAAGGGGCAGAAGGATTACAGGCTGGGCGCCTGTTGGGAAGAGGAAGTGGCATGGTAAATATTTTTAAAGGCTGTCAATAAATCTGCAACGTGGAGTAGAGAGTGCCTCCTATACCGGACACCATCAGGAGTTGTCTTGCATTATTGGTATGTACTCCTCTTAGAATATTATAGCAAGGAAGTGAAATATGTACCATGTTGAAATAATTTTTCAGAATGTGCAGATTGCTTCATACAGGCCGTACACTGCAATTCAAGCAGTCTGTTATTGTGGTGTCTTTTTACATATATCCACCCACAGCAGTTTAGCCCCACCCTTTCACACCAAGGTTATAAGGAGTGTTTCATCTTGGACTGCTTTTTGAGTGAAGCACAAAACAGATTAGCCAATCAGAACAGAGGTTGTTTACATACGGTATATGAATCTTAAAGGCACAGTAACAAAAATAGCCTGTTTTTCTAAGGGATAAAAATAGGTCACAAAATGGTCACGTGTGAAAACCACATAAACATTATAAGTGAACCTTAAGGACAAAAATAAAATGCAAGAGAAATGTAATATATGGGCCCTTTAAGATACAATTACACTATAGTGTCATATCGTCACTGTCCAGAGAAAAATAAGTATCTGTAAAATGGAAACTTCACAGGAGAGGGCAGAAACCTCATTTAATTTGAATGGAAGTCAATGGAACCAGAGTTTTTTCCAAGTGATTTTGGGCCATTTCTGTTGGTCTAGTCATCATGAATTTTTCACACAGTGTAAACATCAGCTGCTGTGTTCAAATGATACATAAAAGTAAAAATCAACAAAAATGGCGATACATGTTTTTCTTTGGACAGCGATGATATATAAATGTAAAAAACCAGTCCGATTATTTACCTGTTGAGGCCATTGATTTAAGTGTGTTAACCAAAGTCATCTGGGAAAATAATTAGAATGTCTGAACATACAACCTCTGGCGTTTTGAGCAGAGAAACCTTTAATATATCGACATAGACCTTGTTTTTGGTGCAAATGTATTCACCTCCAGTGCCTCAGTACATATATCTTGATATCTAGATGAAGCAACTGACCATTGATTTCTTCAGAGACAGAGACACTAGTCAGCAGCTCAGACCCGATTTATACCTGAGTTGTATGTTGACTGACTCGAGACTCGATTC
>CM067476.1:35697500-35716385 GCA_034552555.1 Semaprochilodus insignis
CTCTTCCTTCTTCATCTTTTCTTTTTTCATCTCCTCCCCGTTCTTTCTCTACTATCCTTTTCATCTTGTCTCCTCCTCCTCTTTGTCATTTTTCTTCTCCTCCTCCTCCCATTCTTTCTTTTTCTTTTTCTTCTTCTTCTTCTTCCTCCAGTCTTCATATCTCCTCCTCTTTCTCCTTCCCCTTTCTCCTTTTACTCCTCCTTCTCCTCCCCTTTCCTCCTTTTTCTTCTTCTTCTTCTCCTACTTCATCTCTCCTCTGCTTCTTCATCTCTGTTATTCTAATTTATCTTCCTCTTCCTCCTCCTTCTTCTTCTTCTTTTCTTCCCTGTTGTTTTCTTCATTTCCTGCACCTCTATTCGTCTCTTCCTATTTATCCTTCGACTTCTTCTTCTCCTCCTCCTCCTCCTCCTCCTCCTCCTGTGTTCCTCATCTCTCCTCTTCTTCTTCATCTTCATCTTCTTATTCTTCTCCTCATTCTCACTTTCTTCCATCATCGATCCAGTATCCATTTACTTCAGCACCGGTCACCATAAGCAACAGCAAAAACACTTGCAATGCATCCTAACCAAATACATTACTTAAGCAAGCACACACCATACCCCAACACCTCACTAAATCAAGCCAATGCCAGTTCCAATTACCGTCAGCCTGCACCGTGCCCCAATGGGGGAACGCCAGAGTCTGGGGTTTCATAACCACCGTCTCATGCTATAGAACCTCCACTTTTCTTTTTTTGCCTCTTTGTCTTTCACTGAGATGCTCTAAACCCTCCAGTTGTGGAAATACCCTCGAAAAGCTTTAAAAGAGTTCATAATGACACCAACTTCAAATGTTTTCTCTCGCAATGCCTGTTTCTTATAGTTGTTGCATGCTTTTCATCTCCTCTCTCTCCTTCTCTCTCTCGCCCTCTCTCAGCTAAGTGCAAACTGCCTTTGCGGTTGGTTTTCTTTGGCAGCTCCCTCAGGTTTGTGGTTTTATGCATAAGCAGATGCTCAGGGCATCAAGGCTGTGCATTTCTTTCAGTCTCACTTAATCCAGCTAAAAGAGTGTGAGTCAGTGTGTTTCTGGACGTGATGAGCTTTCCCCAATCAGTGCAGTTAGTCAGAGCCATGGGCTTCCCTCATAGCAGATGCCCAACTTTGCTTTTCCACTCAGTGTACCTGCCACGTATGTGCGTTGTGCCCTTTTTCATTGGAACGACTGCGCAGCGCTGAGGTAAAGCTGCTCATTCTGCATTTTTTGTGCTAAGCCGCATGGAAATTAGTGTTAGTGCTACTCTGAAAGCAATTCGGTGAAATGACTTTTCACTGTAAGAAATGGGGGGGGGGGGGTGGCAATCGGTCTGCCTGATAAATTTAACATAAGAGCCGAAGGTGCAGATTTTAGTGCATTAAATTAGAAGTTTAATTAACTCCAAATTTGAAGGCAAATTCGAATCTATACTGAAGACATTATATCACATATTATAATCATGACTGCTTCAAGTAGCTCTGAAGGTGTGTTATAGATATAGGCCAAAACTTACTTGCCGATGGTGCAAGTGGTAATGGACAGTAGCCAAGTAGAATTGATTCACTTTTTAATTTATAATAAAGTAAAAAAATGCATAATTTCATACTTTTTACCACTAATCTACACTACCAGTCAAAAGTTTAGACATGGCTACTCACAGAAGGTTCTCCTTATATTTAGAGGTTTTTCTAAGCAGTTTTGGACCAATTATATTGGTCAGTCCATCATGAATATTCACTAAACTGAAAGGGGAACTTTTTGTACAACTAAATATATTAGAGTAGTGTAGTAGTAGAAAAGTGGAATTGCACCAGTTTTCAATCAGATTTCCAGTCATATTTCTGAATAATTAAATGATTAAGATGTAGACAAACTTATTAAGCATTTTCTCAGAGACAGAGTTCTGCACATTGGTGGTGATAGGAACCAGACGTCTGAAGTGTTTAATGCCTCTAAAGCTCCCTGACCAAGAGTTATTGTATGAAGTGGTTATGAATATGTTGGCTGATCACTCACACCATTGTGTTAGTATGTCGGGGTTTTTTTAAAGTAAAACTAAAAAACAAAATTGTTCACAGGTAGTTTTAGAAAACATAAAAATGCTATTCTGGACATATAACAACCACTGTAGAGGAAACGAGAGTCTATAAGTTTCTTTACAGCAATTATTTTATGCAGAATTCTTAAATTTGGTGGAATTCCCCTGTAAATGACTATTACCCTTATTTAATTTGCCATTCATCTTTGTTTTTCACTTTTTACTTTTATTTTTTGTGATGCCTCCATCATCCTCATCATCCCCAAACCCCTCCGGCTAGTCGTCTGCCATCTCTAGTCTTGAGCGGTTAAACTCTGCGGCGTGCTGTTTACGATCCGTGCCCCTGTGTTCATCAATTAATGGCCCCACTTGCTATTCGAAAACAAATAACGGCAACTTCCCCTGGAATCCGAGTCAAAACAAGCGTAGGCCGAGCATGTCCACAGCACCCTGGCCAAATCAGCACCAGATGTCTCCTGAAAGTTTCTTCTGCTCTCCTCTCACCTCCCCTTTTCCTCCGTCCCTCCTTCCTGTCTGGAATTCCACATTCCGTGTGGATGGGGATATGTGGTGGCGGTGGTGCTACGGGCACCCTTGAGGCCTCTACTATTGACGATTTATTTAGTGGGATTTTGAGGCAAGCCCTTATATGTTCCTTCTTATCGGGGCTGAGAAATGAGGCTAGCCTACATCGCATTTCAAACTCTCGCCCCGCGCCGGGAATCCGGCCAGACCCAGGGAAAAAGTCAGCCTTTTTTACGAATCCCCCAACATTCTCCACCTGCATGCCTCGGCGCAAGCCTATTCTTTGAGCCCCAGCCAGCCTCCGCATATCTCCACGAGGGGCGAGGGAGAGCGAGCGTGAGCCTCGGCCAAAGAGGCAGCAAATCGGCCCCTTCGGCCCACCCAGAGCCGTCCAGCACCCCGCCTGTCGACACACACCATTCACACTGTTCCCTCAGCCAGGGAGAGAAGACTAATTTACTTTTCCACTTGAGTGCAGTAGGAAAACAACTGCCCTGCAGTGACTAAACAAAGCGCCCACTCGAGAGATGATAGCCGCTCTTCGGAAAGCTCCCTGTAGCCTCAGCTAGGCTATAAGTCTGAGGACATTTAGTGAGAGAGTGCACGCACATAACGCACTGTGATAAAGAGAAAAAAGGCTCCCAATATTGTCTTTAAGGCTCAGGAGTGACTCAGGGCTCCACTATGGGGCCGCTGAGAGTTTCAACAAAGCGAATGAGTCAGACTGTTTGAAGTCTTACAGGGGTTGATGGCTTTGGATTTATGACCCCCCCTTTACACCCCTTCTGCTTCCATGTAAGAGTGGCCGCTGGTAGGCAGGCTATTGTAGAGGAGCTAATGTATTGTCTACTGATGACAAGGCATATGAAGATGGGAGTTTTGTGGCCTAAGCAAATGTAATCAAATACTCAGACAGAGGGCAAGGAGACCTCCAGCCTCTTGGTGGAATACTTGCGCTATGACTTATTGTGGCTAATCCTTGTACTGAATGACGTTCTGCTGAGACATTCCATTAATTATCCTGTGCTTTTTTCATAACGAAGCTGCCGCAGCACTGGAGCTATTCGCCTTGAGTTTCTCGCATTCTTCCAGTCAGAGCATACAGCTTGTGGACATCCATTCCACTGGGGGCTTATGATGGGGGACACTTGTGGGAAGGAAAAGCTCTCATTGCCGGGGATCAGCTTGTGTAAACATTCAGGTTAATGAAGCTCACTGCTCCTAATCCCCTCTTCCCCACTCAACCCCCCTTTTCTAGCTTAATCCAACGGCACAACCCCAACCTGTCAATCAACTCGCCCTGGAGGCCTGTGTGTATGTGTGTGTGCGTGTGTGTGTGGCTGTTTGTCCACATGTGGGCTTAGAGGGGGGGTGCATGAAGGGTGAATTCTGGGCCCAAGTCCTGCTCAGCTCCAGATGAGGGCTAAGAGGTGCATGCTCGTGAGTAAGTACACGACTCTAATCAACTCCACATGATGGCGGTTTCTACTGAGACTTTTCAGCAGCACCAGAAACACTTACATCACGACCTGCTGCTCCGGGCTTCAGACACAGGGCATTTATGGGGATAGTAATATGCCTTTCATGCCACACATGAGGACGAAAGAGAAAGATGCATATGAAATGGTATGACGATGTAATTTGTCAACGATTGGCTTTTCAGCCGTGTTGCAGGCCTATGGTGGTTTTTCTGTTTCCTGTGCTGTTATTGAATAAAGTGACACGCAGTATCACACCAGTTCAGTTTCATAATGTGTCCCACAGAATGCTGATAATGCCATTAATTATATTGAAAATATACAATATATTCCATTCTGTTTATATACTGTATATTGGAACATAATAACCACATACATATTGTAGTGTCCTGTGGCCAGAAGCATGTGGAGGCTACTGGGAAGCATCACTGCTGTGGTAGGAAAGACTTCAATGTTGTTAATAAGCTGTTATTGTTAGTTGTGCAGTGGGTTTACTGTTGATTATGAATGAGCATTATTTAGTTTAAAGTGACATGATTGTTCCTGGCCATTTCAGCCAGTGCTAGTGGTGGTTCAATGCTTCTGTGTTCAAAAGAATGCTTGTTTAAAGCACTATGTTGACTGTGTCTTCTTCTACACCAACACTACACTGGTGCCCCCTAACAGACTGGAGAGATATGGCACTTCCACAAACTCAAAGATGAAACCGTGGCAAGGACTGAGCCTGCCTAAGGAAGAAGTACTTTGACATCGACAGTCATAAGGTCATACCGATGAAGCAGCATCCTGCCCTCCAATGTTTCAACCATTCCCTCCATGTGCAGCACCCTTGCTGGTCTTGATAGCATGGTGTGTGGAAGAGGAAGTGAAGACTGCTGATGTTGCTGCCTTCCCAGGTAGTATAGGAATTGACGCCACAAGCTGTGAGGAATTCTGCCGCACCTGGGAGGAAGACGCAGCTGTCAGTCTCTCTGTTTCGGTGCCCTAAGGAGGAGAACATGGCCCTAAGTTGGACTGGTTTGTGCCTGGCAGAGAAGAGCATGCTCTGTGGTATGTTTGTTTACTAGACCAGTGAAGATTGTAAAATGCCCATTATGGAGAGACTGTGGGACATGTTTGCTGCCTTCTCAGGTAGTGAGGATTGATGCCGTAAGCTGTAAGAAGTTCCGCCGCACTGGGGAGGAGGACACAGTCTCCTTGCTCCAGTGCCCTAAGGTGGAGAACATGGCCCTAAGTGGGACTGGAGCACGCATGGCCGAGAAGAGCATGCCCTGTGGCATGTTTGTTTCCTGGAACAATGGACATTCTGAAACCCCTGCTGTGGAGAGACAGCGGGATGTGTTTGGGAGGTGTTGTGACTGTGGTAGGAGAGACCTGATTGTAAATAAGTTGTTATTGCTAGCTTAAAATAAATGTGGTATATGCTAAATCATGCTTGGCTATGGGGTGGTTGGAGAGGGTTAACTGCCTTTCATGAATGGACAATGTGTGGCTAGAAGTGACCTGCCTGCTTCCTGGCTGTTTCGGCCAGCCCTGCTGCTGTGTCCAATGGTTTTGTTCAAAGTGCCATTTTTCTCAAGCCTTCTTCGACGCTGATGCTATGACACTGACGTTACTATATGCCATATGCTGCATGGCAAGGTTTGAATGCTACCAGTCAAATGGCATAAGTTAAAACAGGTTCAGTGATAATAGGTTAACACATCCTCTACAGGGAACACACTGAAATCTGGGAAATATGGGAAAAAATCTGGGAGTGTGGGAGACTATTTTGCTCCCGTCCCTGCTGAAAGGTACAACATTTGCCTCAGGCGGGTTAAACTAGGCCATGGCTTCTCTGTTTTCACCATATCGCTTCCAAATCACTGCTTCTGTACTTTGCCACACACTTATCCTGCCCTTTAAGCCTGATTTTATAGCCATCAGAGTCACACAGAATCTAAACATCTTGATATTGTAGATTAGATGTTTTTCTTCTCTGGTCAATTGCCATTAAGCTGACAGGTTTCTCAACCCAGCTGTGATAGCTCCTTTGTGTTATGGGCGTATCCTAAGTGTTTGTAAAGTAGCATTGACATTATTGAGACGTTAGACAAAAGGACGTGCCTGCTCTTCTTTTCTCAGTCATGCTGTGACACTTCTTCAGAAAAGAAGGGGAACTCCTGTGCCATCACTGGCATGACTAATATCTTGGGTATTCTCTCTCTGTGTTCTCACACTTCTAACTTTTCTTTGCAGCTTCATGCTTTCTCTCTCTCCCTCTCTCTCTCTCCCTCTCTCTCTCTCTCTGTCTGTCCATTTTGGGCAGAGAAAGAAGGAGGGAGTATTTTATTAGTGCACAGTTATTGTGATGAAGTTGATTTACGAGCAGGTCCCCTCTCTCTTTTCACCCGTTCCCTCTGTTCTTGTAAATCAGACAAGCCTAGCGCCTTTGGCGCTTTACCACCCGTGCCAGAGAGACACCTTGGGGGAACGAAGGAAGACAAAATGCCCTGAGATCCTCCATCGGCTTTCGTATCACAGCAGTTTATCCTCCATTCAATCACCATGCGCAAAAGTTGTTACATGGAGCGAATGCTTTTTCCCCGGCTTTTGCACGTCCTGCTAGCCTCTTTATCTTTACACAAAGGAAACGTTACAGTTCACCACCGCCCTGTATCTTGGAAGACAAGAAGGCTGCTCTCAAACCACTGAAGCCAATGTCAGCACTCTGCTGTCTGATTTTGAATCTTTTAGGCAAGGTAAAACAGATATAGTACATTTTCATCCAAGTTAGATCAAGAGAATTAATATAGATATATTAATAAAGGGCTGGTATCATGCAACACTGAACTTTCCTTAAATACATGTCCTGCTTTTTTTGTTGTCCAACTTTCACATCTATGGAGAATCTCAGAGCTGTGGGAATCTTCAAGGCTGAGGAATCTTTCAAAATACCAAGCACCAAACATTTTATCCCCTCGCCGTGATGCCAATACTCAAACCTCTCGGGTATCTAAACCCCCTTTGGCCAAACTTTGTTAAATAAATGCATTGTTAAAACTTTCAAAATGAGCCGTTTACTGCCACATATAGGCCATAGATTCTCCAAAAACAGCCTGATTTAAAGTTCCCATTTTTAAGGCATCACAAAAACCAATATACAGACATCAGTTTAGCTCCACCTATTTACACTTTACACTGTAAAAAATGCAACCTCAAAAAAACCTCTAATTTTTACAAGCAATTGAAGTTTCAACTCCAAAAATGACTTTCATTGAAATAATTGTCTGAATAAACCTAGTCCATTTGCTTGTAACAAATTAGAGTAACATTTTTAGGTTGGACCAACAAACACTTTTTACAGTGTAGTTATAAGAACTGTGTCAGCCCAGACTGTTTTTTGAATAAGGTAGCCAATCAGAACAGAGCTTATTTACATATATCAAAAGTCTTAAAGTCACAGTAACAACAAAACAGCCTATTTAA
Organism: Semaprochilodus insignis; assembly: GCA_034552555.1. Taxonomy (NCBI): domain Eukaryota; kingdom Metazoa; phylum Chordata; class Actinopteri; order Characiformes; family Prochilodontidae; genus Semaprochilodus; species Semaprochilodus insignis. Next base: position 35,705,022 of record CM067476.1, read on the forward strand.
CTTTAGAAGAGAGGTTATAAGTGCACACTGTAAAAAATGTTTCATTGGTCCAACTGTAAAAAGATTAGTCTAATTTGTTACAAGCAAATGAACTAGGTTTATTCAACCTAAAAAAGTCTTTCAACAAATTATTTTTTCAATCAAAGTAATTTTTTGAGTTGAGTAAAATTTATTCAATTGCTTGTAAGAAATTAGAGTAATTTTTTTAGCTTGCACTTTTTACAGGGCATTGTAAATATGCTTCATCATTACAGCCTAAAAAATACTTAATGTTGTTACAAGCTAATGAATAAGTTTTACTCAACTCAAAAAATACTTTGATTGAAGGGATCATAAATTCAAATTCAAACACTTTTTAAGTTGAATAAAGCTAGTTCATTGGCTTATAACCACATGGAGTAATTTTGGACTTACAAACCCCTTTTACAGTGTGGATTTTCAGTTAGCAAACATTGAAAAACAAGAGAAATGTGGGATTTTGTCTGGGAAAAGTGTGTCCAGTGTCAGGAAAGGTGCTTTGCACAATGCCAGAGAAGAACCACTTATGGTTCTCTAAAGAACCTTTCATTTTTGTAAACGAGATGTGTGAAAGTGACGCACAAGACTCTCCACTCAGTGTTACTGTCTTACTGGTGTAGGGCCTTTACATTATGTGTTACTATCAGGGCTCCTTAAAACCTTTAAAGGTGCTTCACACTTATCAGTTTTAAACATGATTCTGTAATCCAGGAGGGACAAACCAGATGCCTGTGGGTCTAAACGTCAGAAGTGGTTTAATGTAAAAGAGTTCAGTGGAAGGTACAAAGCAGGAAGCAGACCAGAGTGCCTACAACAGAGGCCAAAACAGGCAGAGTCGATAAACCAGAAAACAGACCAGGGTCAAAATACCAGAAATACCACACAGCCAAAGCACGGGGGAAACCAAACAGGTAAACCAAAAGACAAGCAAAGATCATTCACAAAGTCAGACTAGATACAGGAAGGACTCCTGTAGGGCTGTACGCAATAACTGTAGTTGGCAATGCTTTGCAAAGAGCTGAACAAACAAAGGAGCATTTATACAAACAGGTGAATGACAAACAGGTGAATTTGATTAGTGTTCCGGTTATGACGAACGGGTTGTTGGATTGCTGACATTTGGGAGGGGGGGTGGGGGTGTTGGGGGAGGTCATGGGGAGTGTAGTTTGATTTGACAGAGGCAGAAGAAGAATCCAGAAGCATGACAGGTCCTGTAAGGACCCCAAAGTAGTTGGCAAAGCTCAAATAACCAGTCACGGCACCTTTTTAGGAGTGTATCAAAAGCAACTCAAAATGTAATAAATGTACATATCCATAAAGTGAAGAACATTCAGTAAACAGAATGGAGAATGAATAACAACATCCTAATAAGTGACAACTTCTGGGAGTTGCACATAGTACACTGTAGCGGACTGTTCATAAGGGTACACGACAAGCAAGACTGTCATAACAACTAAGATAGCCCTACATTAACGTTTCTAAACAGTCATCGTCCGTCATAAAGGCTACTTCAGCTAACTTTGATTAAAACTGGCAAATTTAACCTGTAATAATGTCTATTGGAAGAAGCATTAATAAACATTTACACAAGATTATGTCAGTTGTCACGCATTCTTATTTTTGTTCTTTATTCTGTATATTGTATTTTATTATTATTACTGCCCGTGTGCTTGTCTGGTCTGTTCAGTATGTTATATGTCAGGTCAATTCTGATTCTGATGATGAGCTTATGTAGGTGTCATGTAGCCTTGTGAACAGTACCCTACGGTAAAGTGTTGCCATTTATTCAAACATATTACTGCAGCATAGTGACTGAAGACTTACTTTAACATCTTTTGTTCTGGTTCTAGATACTGTTAGCTCACCAGATAATGTGCATCCAGTAACCAGAGCACTAGATAGCTCCCCAATATGACAAGATCCAAAGTGTTTGCCAAGCAATACAATGGCAGTTAAAAATTGGAAAATTTTGTGCCTCGATTTAAGTAAGAAAAATGCCTGCAAAGCTTCTGCTAACGCAAAGCAGCTGTTTCTTCATCCAGCTAAATCAGAGTTTATTTCTGGGTTTGAAGAGCAGGTTTTTTCCTAAATAATGAGTTCACAGATTCTTGAAACTCTTTTGGCCAAAGGTGGTTTAGATACCCGAGAGGTTTGAGTGTTGACATCACAACGAGGGGATAAAATGTGTGGTGTTTGGTATTTTGAAAGATTCCTGAGCCTTGAAGTTTCCTTCAGCTCTGAGATTCTCCATAGATGTGAAAGTTGGACAATAAAACAGCAGGACAGGTAAAACAACAACAACACATTCGATCTCTATAACTTTGTCCACTTTAAAGGATGGCAGGGTGGGGGTTGCAAAGAAATGAAGGAAGAGAGTTCCATAGTTCAGGGGCCATAACACTAAAATATCTGCCCCCAAAAGTGAAGTATTTAAAGGCAGGGGTCATTAAGAGGCCTGCATAAGGGGACCCTGAGAGTACAGCGGAAGAGAAGGTCTGCTATGTAAGTGGGTGCTAGACCATGCAGCTCCTTTAACTCCAAGAGAGGGACCTTGAACTGAATGTGTAAAGAAATTGGTTGCCAGTGCAACGGATAGAGAAGATGGTAAAGACACTAATGGATCCTCCATCAATTTCAACTGCATGTCTCGCTCTAAGACATGATTGGCAATGCACATCTTTTGACAGGCAGGGTATCCATGTATACGTCTATGTATATGAAGGGAAAGTAGCAAAAAGAAGCAGAAGAGAAAAAGAGTGAGCAAATTGCAGCCCTCAAACAGTGAGAAGCAAAAAAACCAGAGGTGGTTTGGCCAGCAGATATAACCATAGGGTTTTCCATGCCATGCCAGAGAAGCCGGTGCCCAGATCGTGAAGTGTAGCACCTCTGCTTCTGACGGCACTGTGCCAATATCAACATGGCAGAGATATGCAACCAAATCCACAGCCATGGCCGTTTACAGCAGAACCATAGAACATCAAGCCGTCAGAGTAGAGATGACATGGGTTGTCTGAGCTTTCGGGCTTTTGGGGCCTGCCATGACTGGGCCTCCTCACCAGAGTCTTTATGGAGGGCCCCAGCAGTTATTATTTCTATTAACAGGCATTTTATTCTCTGTCCCTGATGCCAGCGTTCATTTTCACGCAGCTGGTTCTGCTCAGACGGTGCATGTTTGCTTAACTTAAGAGGTGCTTTGCAAAATGCCGACTGATATTTTCCCTTCAGCACCCCCTCTGCTATTCTCCAAGTCTTTTTTCTTCTTTCCTCCTCTCTCTCACTTCTTGTTGGGTCTCTTTTTTTACACACAGACTGAAATTAACACTGAACTACCGTTTAATAAGCCCAACAACAGGTCGTGTTNTTTTACACACAGACTGAAATTAACATTGAACTACCGTTTAATAAGCCCAACAACAGGTCGTGTTGGGTCTTTGGCTGTTTTAAAACCTGGATGAGGGCAACAGTGGGATATGAGTAGTTGTGGCAAAAGTTACAATATAACAACAATAGCACCTATTAAAAGTGTTTAAGACCATTTATCCCAGCAGTACGTGTGCTTTCACCAGTACAAACAAAAAAGAGTTATTTCAAAGCTGGTGCTTATGTGAGCAAATAAACCCTCGCTGCCCAAATCCATACATTGTTTATATCTTATTTCTTTTAATCTAATATATCTAATAAGCACTTTAACATTCAACTTCACCTTCTTCAAATAATAATAATAATAAAAATAATAATAATAATAATAAAACAAAAAAAAAATTAAAACAAATTTTTTAGATGTGTCCAAATGATTAAGAGAACAACAATGAATTTATAGTAAAATCCACATTATGTAACATTATTATACATTAATTAATACTGATATAGTATTATTGTGCTTAAAATACATACATTCAATAAAATATCTCTATCAAAATTCAATCCAAATATTCAAAAAATCCTATACAGTACTATGCAAATGTTTTGATGTCCCCACTTTACACATTGTGTTGATTTTCTAAGTTCACTTAAAAAGATAATCAACCTCTAAACACCCTCTACTGAGATTACATTTATATATGGCATTTTTGCAAAGTGCATAACTTTCATGCATTTCCATGTATCATTTGAACACAGCAGCTGCCGTGACCAACGTGGCCCAAAATCACTTGGAAAAAAGTCAGGTTCCATTGATTTACATTAAAGTTCAATTAGGTTTTTGCCCTCTCTCTAGCCATTTGGAGATTATATATATATATATTGCTCTGTCCGCTCAACGCATCGACATATATGTGATCAAATGACGTTCTATAGGTTATCTAAGGGTATATATATATATATACCCTTAGATAACCTATAAAACGTCATTTGATCACATGTGGTCAAACTTTTACATACGACTGTAACTGACTGTAACGTTGAACACATGACATGTTATGTTAACATATGTTGGCTTCATATACTCCAACACAGAGGAGATTTATGACTGAGAAAAGGCAAAAACAGTACAAAGCAAAACTAAACAGGAGGATTTCATAAAAACCAAGAATCAAGTCTATGCTGAGTACATTCATATGTGAGCGGAAGTGCAGTTGTGGTGGTTTCTGCAGTGGTTTACTGTTTCTCTCCAACTGCCTATGCATCACAAAGCAGAGAGAGAGAGAGATAGAGAGAGAATCGATGATGGAGCTCATGTTTCTGGGTCTCAGATCAGATTAGTAATGTCTTTAAGGAGCACACAGGGTGAGAGTGAAGAGCAGGATCAGAGGAGGTGAGGACAGATCAAACCTCTCTCTCTCCCTCTCCCTCTCTCTACCCCTGTCTCTCTCACACACACACACTCACAGCACTCACGCAGACTCATTTCCAGCTCACTTCAACAGGACTTCCTATTCAGTCTTGCGGTTATTATCACATTTATTACAGAGGACTCAGAATTCCATTTCTGCCTCAGTAGAGGAGCACAGTATGAATCTCTCAGTGAGGCGTGCAGACGGGCCTGGGCCAGAGCCTCACAGCTTTATTCCTCCCTGCAGCCCCATCAGTCCACTCTGAGTCACTCTCCCAATCTCCCTCCCCCTCATCCTCCCCTCCCCACTCTTCTCCCGTCCTGTGTTCTCCTCTCCTTTCCACTCTTCTCCCGTCCTCTATTCTCCTCTACTCTCCACTTTTCTCCCATTCTCTGTTCCACTCTCCTTTCCACTCTTCTCCATCTTCTGTTCTCCTCTCGTCTCCACTTTTCTCCCGTTTTATGTTCCATTCTCCTTTCCACTCTTCTCTCGTCCTTTGTTCTCCACTCTTCTCCAGTCCTCTGTTCTCCTCTCCACTTTTCTCCCGTTCTCTGTTCCACTCTTCTTTCCACTCTTCTCTTGTCCTCTGTTCTCCTCTCCTTTCCACTTTTCTCCTGTCCTCTGTTCTCCTTTACTTTCCACTCTTTTCCTGTCCTCTGTTCTCCTCTACTTTCCACTTTTCTCCCATCCTCTGCTTTCTTCTTGTCCCCACTCTTCTCTCGTCCTCTCTGTTTCTCTCTGTTTTCCTCTCCTATCCACTCTTCTCCTGTCCTCTGTTCTGTTCTTCTCCACTCTTCTCCCACCCTCTGTTCTCTTCTCATCACCACTTTTCTTGCCTCCTCTGTTCTCCTCTCGTTTCTACTATTCTCTTGTCCGTTATTCTCTTCCCATCCTTCCCCATGTCTGTTCTCCTCATCATTTTTCTCCCCTCCTGTTATCCTCACTACTTTTCTCCCATCCTCTGTTCTCTTATGCTCTCCACTATTTCCCTGTCCTCTGTTCCTCTCTCCTTTATTTTCCTCTGTTCTCTCCTCCTCTGCTGTCCTCGCCTCTCCTCTGTCCACATCCCCTTCTCCTTTTCTGTGTTTTCCTAAGCTTTCCCCATCTTTTCTATGTTCTCCGCTCCTCTGTTCTCCTCTTCTGTCTTCTATTGTCCTCCTCTCTCCTGCCTTTTGTTTTCCACTCATCTTTTTTTCATCTCCTCTTCTGTGTTCTCTTTTGTTCTATTTTCCTCTCATCTCAACTCCTATCTGCTCTCCTTTGTCTTGTGCTCTCCTCTCATCTGTTCTCCTCTCTTTTCTTTTCCTGTGTTCTCCACTACTCTCTTCTCTCCTCTGCTCACCTCTATTCTCCTCTCCTCTCCTCTCCTCTCCTCTCCTCTCCTCTCCATTCATCATACCTCTGTCCTCTGTTCTCCTCTCTTTTGTTCTCTACTGTCTCTATTGTGAGCTGTTCTCTGTTCTCTTCTTCCCGTTCTCCAGAATGCCTTCTCCACACTGACTTCTCCAAACTGCCACGACAGACCAAAATTCAATCAATAACACTGACAGTAAAGCACCAAAATGTGTTATATTTGAATAGTGTTTATCACTGATCTGAAATGTAAGTAGAGAGGTTAATGAGGTCATGGGGTATTATTGCAAGCTGACTGATCAGACTTGTTCCAAGGTAAATGTAATACACAACACAACAGAGCAAAGCCTTAAGGACCCAATTAGATGTTTCTGCCAATTCAAGCCAATTTTGAGAAATGGGATCATTCCACACCTACTAAAATGCAAAGTAGGTACTGAATGTTCTTCGTCTCCTCCGTTAACAAACTGGTGGTGGTGTTTTGGTAACTGCCTCTGGCTTTGAAAGATCACTCCAACTTTTTTCAACCTGAATTTCTTTAGTGTGTGTGAAGATGGTGAAACGTTTATGCAAAACACGTAGAACACTTTCATGGATTCTTACGTTAAACAAATTGGGAAATACGGCTATAAATCTGTAAGCTTATAGCTTATTCTTTCATCCAGATAATGATCTGTGATCATCTGATGGTTATGATCCTGCAGCAGATAAGGGTTAGGCTGAAAAGGTACACGCAACATTCCTTTCACAAAGGTACAAACAATTTAAGGTACCTTAAATGCCTTTTACAGGTACATTATCTTCACTGCCCCAGGAGAAACTGATGTATTTGTACTTCCTTTTAGCGTAGCTGGAGTCAAGGTGGGATGTTTGTCATGAGTCAGCGTAACTGTAATAGTGTAATAGATACATAAATAATGTAGCATATAGAACAGCAGCCTATTGGTACATGTTCTGTAACACCATTAATACTCTTGGTTTAATCAGGTTTCCATAATGCATTACAAGGGCATTACTAAAGATCTATAAGGCATCAATAATGTTTTATACTGCTTGACATAAGCCTTTGAGCACATAAGTGTTCATAATTACACGTGTAAACTGGTATAACACCACAGTATAAAGCTTCGTAGCACAAAGTCACATAATATGCTAAAATACATGTATTTTTCCAAGTGTTGAGACCTGTGTCATAAAGCATAAATCAAGAATTTACACAATGCTTTAAATCATAAAGCAGACTTCAATACATCACTTTACTTAAAGTCTATAAAGAGAGCTTATAAGTGTTCATTATAGGTTCATTAGATGATTAGATGCACTACAAAATCATTTCATTTTGTAGATACTGAGGAACACTGGAGAATATATGAGAGTGGAGGCCCAACTGTGAATCTCTATAAAGCATTATGTAAATGATAAGAAAATTAGTTAGTAAGCGTTATGATACCATTTTCACAGATAATGTTAATAACAGTAATAGTATATGTATTATAACGCATTGTCACTTTGTACTATGAAGCCTTATGCTGTTATCCTATAACAGTTCATGTGTATGATTATGAACAATTATGCACAGATACAAAGGCTTATATATAGCATTATAAAACATTATAAACGCTTTATGAATGCATTTATAATACATTATGTATACCTGACTCATTGAAAGTGCTACCAAACTCTTTTTTTTGTCTGAGAGTGTAGAAATGGTAAGAAACCTCTCTAAGCAAATTCATTAAAATGTAAAGAAAAATGAACCAACTTTATACATAGAGATGCTCAAGTTAAAGCCCCGTAGAACCGATTACATTCACATTAAAGTTAACAGAAATCTAACTGATTACAGGCTCTCAAAATATAGCGTTAGGATTCTGATGGTTATCTGCCCATACATTTATGGAGAACCATATGGATCCTCCATAAACACCCACCTCCTGCCCGACAACAGTTACATTCCAAACAGCATTCCGAAGGCTTACCAATAACTAGATTCTGTTAATTTAAAGACCTGGACCTTAAGACCATTTTACTTGTCCCCATAATTAACTTAGCCACTACAGAAATATGGCCCTGATCGCAGAGGAGTGAATTATTGATAAGGTATCAGATTCCTGCTGACTTTAGGGAATTATTAATAATGGATAGAGTCCATCTGGTGGTAAAGAATGGATGTTAGATTCCCATTCCAACCCCCCAACACACACACACACACACACACACACACACACACACACTTAACACACTTGTGTGTATGTCTTGTAATGCTGTATATTACTGATACTGGTACATTTTTCCTTCTTTGTGGTTCTTTGTGGTGGGCTCACTGTGCTATGCGTCAGCGGGGGTACATATGACCACAACAAAAAGAGGACAAACAGCAAATTGACTGACACATGTGTACAAACACATTTCAGGCTTCCCAGAAATGAATGTAGCCCTGTAAAATTGTAGGGTATTTGCTTATAATTGTATTTCTAATTCATGCACCTTCTAGTTATAAATGCCAGAACAGTTAGTTGGTGCCATAGAATGGAAGACTGTATTTATAGTATATTGTCATAGTTGAATGATGTGAGTTCAGTACATAGAACAGACATACCATGGACCTTAAACACTGTTGATCCTTCTCTAAATACAAACCCTACATTTACAATAATACAGGTCAATGACAATGGAGCAACACTAATGGCGAACTATACATGCAGAAATGCAGTTTTCCAGGCTAGCAAAGTTGGCACTTTTTACACCCATCTCTGAATGTTCTGTTCCACCTTAAAAGCTGCAGCTTACAGGAGCCAGCAGACTGTGCAGAAACCTACTGTCCAGGCTATGAACGGGATGGCGTCACATTTCTTACCCTTTCCAAGGAACTATCAGTGTTCATGATTGACCGAAGTTGTCTTCCTATGTTCCAGCTTTTTGAACGTTCTCTTCCACCTTAAATGCTGTGACTTGTTCAGACACCAGAATGTAACTCTGGCACCATTTAAGGTGGAAAAGAAAAACTGCAAAACAAGCTGATGAATAGGAAGTCAACTTCCGCTCCCACATATTAAACAGGATCCTGGACAACTTCCAACTAATTTTCCAAATAATTTCCAAGATGTTAGTTTGCTCTCCACATTTCACTCCAGACCATTTTCTAAACTCTAAACTATCATTTCTAAAATGATACAAAATGTATTCTGTGGTAGCCTTAAAGTGCCAAAGAACCTAAATCCATGTAGGTTAATCTTGCTCTTGTGGGCATACAATATACCTGTAGAAAGTATGCCCTGTGAATAAAACCCCATTGCCTAAAAAAATAGACACTGAATTCCACCAAGCTGGGAAGTCTTGATTTTGGACAGCACTTGGGCAGCGTAGGTTTAACAAAACTGTGTTCCCCTATGGTCTCTTTCTCTCTGTACAAATCAGAAAAACCTAACAACCAAGCAAAAGCTAAGCTAGCAAACATAACTGAGTTATCTAGAAAGCCTATCTGTCTTCTATATCTAGTCATTTTCGTTATTTATTAATTCTTTCAATTGACTAATTGGACACAGTAGCATCTACAACCACCTGCATATACAGTCACCTCCCAAATTATAGGCAGCCTTGGTAAAGATGAGTGGAAAGAGTTATAAGACATTCACCTTTTGGTTAATGAGCTTAATCTCACAGTGAAACCTTCAACCTTTGAACTATTCTGAGACAACATATAGCATCTCATAAGGCTGGAGAATACAGAGAATTTCTCTCTACAGAATCTCTCCAGATCCTTGAGGGTCCTAGATCTTCTCTTGTGCACTCTCCTCTTTAGCTCACCACTCAGGTTTTCTATGGGGTTTAGATCAGAGGACTGGGAAGGCCACGGCAGAAGTTTGATTTTGTGTTCACTAAACCGCTTTGTGTTGATCTGTACATATGTTTTGGATCATTGTCCTGCTGGAAGATCCAGTGACGACCCATTTTCAGTTTCTTGCCAGAGGCAGGCAGGTTTTGATTTAAAATGTTCTGGTATTTCATGGAGTCTGTGATGCCATCTACCCTAATGAGTTTCCCAGGGCCTCTGGAGGAAAAACAGCCTCACAACATCTCAGACCCTCCACCATGCTGAACAGTGGGCATCAGGTTATTTTCAGTGCAGTCATCTTTCTTTTTATGCCAAGCCCATCTTGAGTGTTTGTTTGTGTTCTGACCATAGAACACGGTTCCAGTGGAAGTCCCAGTGGTGTTTATCAAACTCCAGGTACTTACATGGTACTTACATTTACAGTTCATTTTAAAACGTAGATTTTTCTATGTATTTTGGCCCTCTGTCCACACACAAACTGCACGTTAGATCACTGAAGCTTTTGCAAAACTGCTGTCAGGATGAAGATATTCAGAATTTGGGTTGTAATATTGAGTGTGCGCTGCGCATCTCCTTTGTGTACATGAGGCGGTTTTGTGCAATGGTGGACATAGCCAAAACAGTGCTAACATCACTAACAGGACCTGTTACATGTTTACACTCTTACACCATATTGAAAAACAGAGGCATCAGAATGCACTACAAAGGTCAAAGACTATCACAACACCGATCCCACTAACAATGTCACTGGTTTTGGATAAGACCTTGTTGGACCTGTAGTTGGTGGGACAAGTTTGAAAACGAAGAGGCTGGTGCAAAAGACATTTTGCATGTTTTCATGTGGACAGCGATTTGTGTGCTTTCGTGGATGGGATACCTATGTACATGTGGACTATGCCTAAAAATTTCTAGGGGTTCCAGTAATTGGGGATCATGTGGGTATATCATATTTCTTGATTGGATTTTTTTTGCTTGTACTGTTGTGTTTAGTTCTGCTTCAGTGGTGTAGCAGGCTGGGAGTGATAGATTGACGGATGTCAATAAACCGTGCTCATTAGAATATGAGGACCAATATTGGATAGAATCTCAGATATTCAGTGTTTTAAGCTATAAATTATCATATTTCTATGTTTTTGTTTTTTTTTAATTCCAACTTTGCTGAATCATTAAAGCCACACTAGGCAGAAAGAAAAAACGCAGTAAGCTACCATGTACCATGAAACACCTGAAATAGCCATACAATACTATGTGATATTTGGGGCCATGTAATATCTTTACATCGCACGTACAGGCTCAGAAAGAAAGTCTGGCTCAATCACATCCTCAGGTGACACATCCTTAACCAAGCTTTGAGCTCTATTTGTATATATATATATATATATATAT
>CM067476.1:35731364-35832693 GCA_034552555.1 Semaprochilodus insignis
TATATATATATATATATATATATATATATATACATATATAAACCTAATTTAACTTCTAACTTCTAAATTCAATGGAAGTCAATGGAACCACACTGTTTTTCATGCAATTATATATACATTTTGGAGAAATGTTTTTCTTTAGACAGTTACGATATGTATTAATTGATTATTTGGAACAAGCTATTCCAAGGTTAATTTCGCTGGTAGAAATCATTTTCTGGACTCTGCATATTAACACAGTGAAAATAATATTAATGAATTACTGAATTACACATTGTAATGAAGTTTATTAAAAACTGACTAGGCTTAAAACTAAACTTAACCTCAAAATTTCTTCATAATTCAATTATTAAGTTGTAATCACTCTCTATTCCATTCTAGAGGAACTTAAGAGAATCAGAACTGTTAACAGTGGTGCTGACAGGAACCAGACATCCCTCTTTAATTTAAGACCCCTTACAGACAGTGTGAAATTATGTGATTACACCGCCTAACGTCTGAGACATTGTTTTATGATGGTTTTGTGGTCTAAACCATAGATTCAGTGTGGAGATAAAAAAAAATCCCCAAAGACATGTATTTTTTTAATTTATCACTATTGTATTAAATATTGCACTGTACTATTTTTCTATGTTCATTGAACAAGGCATTACGTTACAAACATTATTTATCATTTATATCATCATTATCAATGGGCAAACATAATGCTATAAAAATACTCCTGAGGAGATACATGTTTGCCTTTAAAGAAGACATGTGTAGGTTCACTGGTGGTTATGGATGGTAAGTAAAAGGGCCAAGTTTGTGTTGCACTGTAAAGAAATCCGAGCCTGTACGTTTTTGTACAATGAAGCATTTCACACTAAACCACAATGAACAATTGTTTATATCTCAACATATAATCTATATTTTCAACATATAATCCTAAATATATAATCATGTCTGAACAAAACCATTAATCAGCCAAACATTGCCAAATTATGTCTTTAGATTTAGATCTGACAGAAATGTTGTTATAACTGTCAGCTCCTCAACAAAACCAGGTTCTTGTGTCAGGTTCTTCACTTCACATACACACTTTTTAATATCTCAATGCATTAATACAGAATTCACCTGATGTACTCATAAGTGTGTGTATACTGAGTACTTTCCAACGACTTCAAACATAGCAGAGTCAGTCAGCTTATAACTGATATTTTAATGGGTCACGTCTTTGATTTTAGGCGTGCTGGTTAGTGATTTACTGCCAACTAATGATGGATAAATGACTTTAATCGGAATTTGCACCCCCAACACCTACACGCATGCACATGCAAAGATCTATAAACAAGTTAGAGTTAAAAATAACAAGCTAACTTGCTCCCACACGCAGGCTTTGACAAGCACTCAGAGGGCGATACATCAGGAGAGGGTGACGGCGAGCACATGCCGAGTCTATAATCAAAGTAAACACACTCCATGCTGTGTGAAACTCCGCCGAGCCTCACTGGCCCACAGAGACAGCAGAAATGCACTATTGACACGGCTGATTCTTTAAGGATGAAATAAAAAAGGGCGCTCTGCACATGAGCCCTGGGGTCAGGTGCATTTCTCTCTGCCGTGGGAACCAAAAAAAGCTGAACGTGTGAACTTCTCACTCTCTCTCTCTCTTTCGCTCTCACCTCTTGGGTTGGACTATGAAACTGAGTGAAACTCTCTCTCTCTCTCTCTCTCTCTCTCTCATTCATTCACTCAGTCACCCACACACCCACACAAAACACAACACCTTCTCTCACAGCCCCGATCCATCATAAAGCGTTCAGCCCCGCTCGTGGCCTTGCTTTATTACAAATCATCTGGGGCCTATTAATCTCAACAGGCCGGAACAAATGTCAATCAAACGTGATCACCATAGTAAGCATTGGGGCCTTGTAAGAGGACCTTCTAAACCTTTAAAGATAGAAGATAAAGATCCTAACACACTGCAAAACAAGGAAACCAGCAGTTTAACCGGTTTCGTTCAGGCTATATATACTCATCATCAAAAAAAAAAATAGCTGCACAGAAGGAATCAGCTGACAGTAATCAAACTTGGAGGGTAGGTTTGACATCACGAGACATGTGTATGATTCAGGTCTCACATTTGGCCACTTATATAAGGTGCGTGCTTCCCATTCTGACTCGTAGTGTAGTGGTGGTTTCATCCTTTGAAATTGAGGTATACCTCAGAGTTCAAAAGCAATTCAAGCAGTTGGAAGAGTTTGAGAGGCGTTACATCATAGGGCTCTGGGAACTGGAGGTCTTATCAACGTGTTGTGCGGCATACCTGTCGCGGATATTACCATAGCATGCTGTTGTCGGCAGTGGATAGTAGGGCTCTGGGAAGCTGGAGGTCTTATCGACGTGCTGTGCGGCATACCTGTCATGTGGATCACCATACTGTCATGGAGTGATGTGGAATGGCAGCGGATCAGAGTCATATAGACTGGGGAATGACACTTTAGCCATGTTTACACACTACATAAAGCTCTTTTATTGAAAATAGCACGGGAAGTGTCTATGATGGGCCCTTTAAGATCTCTTACTTAATGTTTTAAATTTTTTGGGAACTGCAAGAGGATATTGAATAATCAACAATGTATTGTAATTCATTTATAGTCATTCATTGATACATTCGAGATCTGAGATCTTGAGATCTTCAGATCTGATAGCCACTTTTGAAAGGCATTCTGGGTATCAGTTTTACTAACTTTATTTTCAAAAGGCCTGATTCACCAAATAAAACCCACTGACACAGTTTTCACAAAGAGATCTTTGACATTCACCAGTGTTTTCCTATCCAGAAATTGACCTTAGGTACAAACAGAATCTGAGCACAAAGGTGCAGTTTAAGAACACTTCATGAATCTGACATGGACTTTTATTAAGGACCTTTCTCAAGAACAAATTTAAGAACACACTTAGGAAGATATTGGTGAATGAGGTACATTGTTCTCACTCATCTACAGCTCTGTTCATCATTCTGGTCTTATTTCCTCAGTTTCCTGCTGATTAGTTAAAACCGAAGACTAGTAGCATGTAATTTTATACATGCATTTTCAACAAATTGGCTTTATATGAATGAAAACAGCGACAGCAATCCTTCGAACACTGGTGTATGTACGGTATGCGGTTATGAGTGTAGAAGGATGGAGGTGAAAGCCCACAAATTAGCCTTTAGGGTTAATTATCATTCTTATCAAGTGAAGTGTCTGTGTGTAGCTGTAAGTTATGACTCCACAACAACGGCAAGCAGTCAGCTAGGAAACAGTTCACAAGTTGACAAGACAAGATTCAAGAGGAGTCCATGGGAAAATCCGACAGCGCCGTCTCGGATGCCTGCCTGCAGGTCAAACCTGAACACGCCTGCTTCCGACAGTGCATACTTGGAAACGTGTAACAACTTACGACTGTTTATTAATATACTGAAGTATGGGAATGAGGAGCTGAACAGACCAATGACAGCAAAGATGAAAACGGTCGAATGTGCTATTGAAGCAGCTGGATTTTAGATTAGCAATGATTTGTGCTATATAAAGGGCCCATCTCATGGAAGACCAAAATGTTGTGTGTAAACACATTCTGCCCATTTTGAATTGCTTGTTTTTGTGATGTCACTATGGAAAACAGCTTATTTTGAATGAACTGCCTTTGTGATGTCACAAAAAAACCCCAGTGCATTTACATTTTTATACCTATACTGCATCACAGCCGACTTGCTCTAAAGCAGAGTTTCAGTATGAATTGTTTTTGCCGCAATACAACAATCAGTACAGAGATCATTATTACCAGTCTTAAAGAGACAGCAACAAAAAAAACACCTGTTGAATTTAAGGGAATAAAGAGAGGTCGGAAGATTTCTTGTGGTTTCGGTACATAAACTGGGAAAAAGGAAAGGAAATTCAGGAAATATGTAGGATATGGGCCCTGTAAGATTGGAGATCTATTCAGGAATCACTCAAAATACCACCTTATCTGTTATAGTACACATCATTTACAACATAATGGGCCTATTTGCCAATGAACATCAGCTGTTTTCACCCGTTTTACCCAGAATGAAAGCTCTCCAGTGATGCCAGTATGGTCAATGCTAAGAAACCTTGACGTAAATCTGCACTGACTGAACACGAGTATGACGGCTTCACAAGTCACTTTCCATAGCGGAGCTTTTTAAAAGAGTTGAAAGTGAGGTGTGCAGTAAGGGGTGGCCACGCGGGGTCGGCCTCAACTCCCGAGAAGTCGCTTATATCTGGGGTTTATGGTCTGCAACATCTGTTGTAATTTCTGTCAAATTGAACTTTTATTACCTGATCATTAAAGGCTTGGCGATGGAAAAAACAGATGTCCGCGCTGTTCTTACAGCCGCTGCGTTTTTTATGGCGTGGGTGAAAATTGAACCAAAGGGAGCCCCCCGCGTTATAAAATTAAAGGGGAAATCATTTCCACATTCCTGGGACAAGGGGAGCAGTATTGGGGTGCCCAGCGAGGGGTGGAGGAGTAAGCGTGTGACGGGTTAAAGGGGAAGGGCTGCCCACCGAACTACTGACAAAACCACCAGAGAGAAGGAGAGAGAGAGAGAGAGAGAGAGAGAGAGAGAGAGAGAAAAAGAGAGCTAAGGGGAGTTTATTACTGCAGAAGAATGGCCTGCTGTGAAGGGCTTCAGAGTGTTTATTGGCACTGCCCTGCTTCACTGTTGCTCCGAGCTGTACTTCATTAGCCTGTGCTCAGTCGCGAGCCTGTGCTCAGAGTTGGGATAGAACTGTAGTACTAACAAATCCATGTCAGTTGAGGATGTGGTGCAATAAATAATGCTTGGTGATCAACACAAATGCTGTTCATATGCACATTGTTCGAATGCATGCCAGCAACTGGCAAACAAGGTGTGCCTAACATAAATGTGAAAAGATTTATCAGTCACTGAGACATAAACAAAGACATTCATAGTGGCATGATGGAATGTCGGGCGAACACGCAGGCCACACTATGCGTTGGAACTCTCCAGAATGCTCCACAAACCAATTCTGGACAACTTGGGCCAGATGGCACAGTGCATTATCCTGCTGATATATCCCATCACTGTGGGGGAACTGGAAGTCCATAAAGGGCTGCAAATGGTCACCAAGCAATGCAACTTAATGGGCACCAGTCAATGATGTGTTTAGGCAGACCAGTGGGCTCCAGTACACCAGTATGGAACCACAACCAGTCTGCACAGTGCCTTGTTGACAACAAGGGTGCATGGCTTCATGTGGTCTGCATCACACATGAACCCTAACCCATCAGCCTGAAACAACTGGTAGTGAGACTCATCGGACTACGCCACATGTTGCCGGCCCTTTAGGGTCCAATCAGCCACCCCACAAGCCCAGGTGAGGGAGGCACCGTGTTTGGTAATGTGGTGTTAACAAAGGCACTATGGTTAGCCTTGTGATCCCATATCCCATGGAAGCTAAAGAATGCTGCATTGAATGTCAGTGTGATTTCAGACAGAGTCGCTTGTCTGTTTGCATAGACCTCACTCACGGGATAACACCTCACACTTTATCCCCTGAGGTAATGCCACTTCATAATCAATTTACATACTGCTATCCCATGACTTTTGGTATGTCAGCATACAATGCTGATAGTGGGAAAATGGTGGTAAGTCTGATTAAAATAAAGTTAAGATACTGTTTTGCCTCACAAAGGCCTACATGTGCCTTTCCAACATGAACAGAGTTTACAAAGCACATTTCAGGTTAGAACCCTCATTGTAAAACCATTATAAAACAATGTCAGGCAAAAGGCACACAACCATTCACTGTGGTAACTTTCTTTTAGAGGCTTTAAATGGTTCGGACGTCTGGTTCCCATCACCACCACTGTAAACAATTCTAACTCAGTAAGTTTCTTTAGGACGAAGCATTTCACATCAAACTACTTTGAATGACTTTGTTAAGACCCTGACAATTGAATTGAGCTGCAATGTGGAAAAATCTGTGGAATTACCCATTTAAATCGCATGCACGGGTAATAACATACGCAAAAGTACTTTGATGAATTTATGAGACCACAAAGGAAAGGCACCACGGAGAGGAGAGCAGAGAGAGACGTCTGCGCCGAGGTCAGCAGCGCAGACACGATAGTAACCGCAATACAGCTTTCTTTAGCTCAGAGGGTAAATATCCTGCCAGTATCATTTATACCACTCTACACATCCCTCATAGTATAGCCCATTAGTACTAATGTAGCTCAGACAATCAGCAACAAGGCAGCTACAATCAAAAACATATTCCCAACAACACAGTTCAAATTCCTATCATTAAACTGTTCTGACTGCACACCTGGTGGACATTTCACAGAATTCTGATCATATTTTTGGCCTTGGTTGTTTATTTTTAGAGATATTTTACATGATGTTTGAGCACTTGCTCTTGGCTATAGATTTGCATGGCCCAGAACGGAATTTTCAGGGAGTTGATTTAGACTGTTTCTGTGGTGTCAGTGCGAGAGGCTGGTGCACGAGCAAGACAGAGACAATGGCTGCTTTTATTTTCCTCGGCCGCAAATTCTTCCATAGAACTGGAGCTCGCCCACCCTCTTTGCAAAATGAATCACAAGCAGACGAATTCATGTCTGGGTCATGTTGCTTAACTGCAGGCACAGGTAAAGTTACAGTGTTCTTCCTCGTGTCATTCATGAACTTGATTTGACATTCATATTTTATGGGAAGGGCAAGTGAACGTGCAGCTGGATATTGACATGTGTACGTGTGAAGAGTGAGAATCCCTCTTCATCAGGTTCCAGTACTTTCTTCTTAAACAAAAACCCTTGAAATGTAGCATTTAATGGAACGAGGAAACATTAATGTAGTGTCATCTATTACTATATTAATGTCTATTGTTCTATTAGTCTTCACACATGGATTACAACTACTGATCTGATACTATTTGAAAACCAATAGCAAAATGGTAAATTGCTCATAGCTTTCTGAGCTCACCAGACAGATAATTAGTCACCTGAAACATACCCAATAGCATGTAATACCTCCACAAGCACAAATAACAGCTGTGTTTGAATTTTGCATGGACTGGACAAGTCATGTTCAGACACTCTTCCATCAAAGAATTGCTCAGTTGGGCCAGATTTGGTCGATGCCTGCCCTGGCACAATTCTGAGGTGAATTCCCTGTAGACTGGGATTTTTTACCACTGCTGGTAGACCCGTATGACAGTACACTTCCAAACACCTGCAGATTTAGCTACTTCCTTCACACTATGGTCTTTGGCAAGCCCAAATGGAATCACTCCTTTTAGCCAATCATTAACATCTGCTTTGGAGCCATTTTCCACACATGGAACGAGACATTCACTGCACTGTAGCACCTCTTCTCAATCTATGGATCCCGTCACTCACACCCCACAGGTATTTATAGCTCCATCATCCTCGTGCAGCACCATCTGCATAAACCTGAAGTGTCTACCACCTTAAACACACAAGGTGACTAATTTTTTGTCCAGTGAGCTTATTTGCAAATAGCAAATAGTTAAAGGGCCTATATGGTGGAAAACATGCATTTCCTCTGCACTTTTGCTATAAAGGAGTTTGAAATCAAATGTAAACACTGTTTCACAAGGTACCAATTGCTGCCCAGTCCATTCAGTCCATATATGGAAACTATGCTGCAAAAACAGTATGTTTTGGAATCGTTGCGTCTGTGATGTCACAAGAACCAGCTCATTTCCAATGATGCCAGTGCAGAACCATTTTTGGTTCCCTAAAGAATGTTTTAAATGATGTGTGAGTGTGAAGAACCTTTAAAAGTAGGCAGAAATGGCACAATATAATGGTACTTTTCATGACACATGAACATGTCACGATATGTATCCATTGGTAAAGTTTCAAAAGTGAAGCAAATGACACTGCAAAAACAGCCGGATCTGAATTCCTTGTGTCTGTGATGTCACAAGAACTATCTCCTTTACAAATGCCCACCTGTTCAGCCTACAGCAGTCTAACCACCCCAACACATTTTATCTAAAGGGTGTTTTAGCTTTGATTGCTTTCCGAATGAAGCACGATGCAGTGCAGCCAATCAGAATCAAGCTCATTTACATATATCAATCTTAAAGGCACAGTAACAAAAACAGCCTGCTTCATTCTAAAGGACAAAGAGAGGTTGGGAAATGAATTATGAGCATTCGTGATACATAAAGGAATGCAGATGAACCTCCAGCATAGAAGCCCAGCATCACCAAAATATCCAGCTCTTCCAGTAAATACAGCTCAGCAAATATCTATATCAAATATATATATGAAATGACATGCTTAAATCTATTTATATGATTCCCAAATCATCTGGCATCCCTACTATTTAAACCAGCAGTGATGATGAAAACGTATATGAGTAATAGGCACTGACTGGTTAATCTACACCTCATCTATAAATGTTTGTTGGCCTTTTCTTTTCTCAGTTAACCTTAACACACTGACTACTACTCTGCTGTAGCGATGCCCTGCTTAGGTAGCCTACCTCTGATTTTCTCACGGTCGGCCTGCAGAGCTGCGCTTTGGGGGAAATGAAGAATCCACGCCATCTACATGACATAATCCGCCCACTCCCTGCTTATCCGGCCTTACTATCTGCCTTTGGCAAATTGGGTTAAGAAAACACGCACTCGCAGAATAGGAATAATTTAACACACGACAGCTTAATTGCGGTTATGAAAATAATATACTATCTGCGATTCATCCGCGCTGTGCATAGGGCCTACTGTGGGTCATGACCTAAAAACATCCGACCGCTGCTGTATGAAATATTGATGAGTGATTTGGTGAATACGCAGCATGTTTTATTCAGGATCTACTCAAACAAAACTCTAGCGTCTTGAAGTGCTGCTGTTCAAGAGTAATTAAAACGCAACTCATACACATAAATCAACTTATTGATGTTCTAAACTCACACTTAATGTAACCAGGCTGTTAAAGAGGGATATTAAAGTCATTCAGAAATATTCCATTTTAGAGAAACTTACTCAGTCAAAGTTCTCACAGTGGTGGTGATGGGAACCAGACGTCTTAAGAGTTTAATTCACAGAGAGTTAGGACATAAGATAGCTATGAATACACTGTCTGAGATAGTTCTGAGATAAGGTTTTCACCTAAAACATATTTTTTATTATCCATTCATGGGAGAAACATACATGCAGGGTACTGTATCGCAAAATAGTCCCCAAAGAAAACTGATTTTTTTCCAGATTGACCACTCTTTTATCATTATCAACATTATCAACATCATATATAAATACTCACAAGACACTTGTAGGCTGACTTGTCATTTTGGATGCTACATAAAATGGCTAGATTTGCACTGTAGACACTGGGACACCTGGTTCCTATTTGTAAGCTTATGTTTTTGCCATAGAAGAACCATTTAGTTACCTATAGAACCATGTTTGTACATGAGATGTGAGTGTAAGGAACACTTTGAATGCACAAAGATCCTTCACATCACATAAAGGTCCTTTCTCAATTCAAGGGTTCTTCTTAGAACCTTTATATTATTTAGCAATATGACCATATGCTACTATTTCTCACCATTATGATAAATTACATCACAGTGTTCTTTCCTGATGAAATCATGCTTCTAGATCACTGACCAACAGCATGCTTCATTACACAGGTCCTGGAGCATTGGTGCAGTGTGGTATGTGAAATGCCCAGTATAAATAACTTGTACTCACAGTTTCTGATTTTTTAAACATGACACTGCTGGTTCTTTTTAGCTCTTTCTGACGCAGGAATAATACTATAGACATTGTGGAGAGCAACTGTATTATGTTTTACCATATCGCCCACTTCGAATGTAGAGGGGCTGTAAACTGTACCAATGTTCTTCAAGCTCAGCCATTATTTGAAACTTTCTTTAGGGAACGTTTCTTTTATGAAATCAGGTGGGCACTTGTAAATTAATTGGCATTTTTTAAAACGGGCTGTTTTTGCGGCAATGGTTCCATTTATGGACCATATAGACTGCTACCTTTTGAAACGTTGACAGTGCGTATATATGATTTTAAAAAAATGTATTAAAAAAGGAAGGAAAATTAATTTTCCATCATATTCCATCATTTCCATCAATTTTCCATCATACCCTCATCTTTATTTTATTTTTATTTCTCTAGAACGGAGCGAAACAACTTTGTTTATATGAATTAAATTAAATAAATAAATTTTGAAACATATAACCTACACAGACAGCTGAATAAGTATGAATCGGTATAAACGAGAACTGAATAGTAATGAACAGTAATCTTAAGTCTGTTTCCACCATAGAGAAAAAAAAATATATGTATATATATATATAGAGGACAGAGAGAGGGAGAGAGAGAGAGAGGAAGTCATAATGAGTAACTTAATTGGTGACCTAATTACTTAGTATATCATAATTATGATGTAATACCTCACAATCATGAATTATAACTTTGTATTTACAAAATACTAATCATCATGACTTCATATCTCAGAATTATTGCTTAGTATCTCATATTATTAACTTAGTATCACATGATTATGACGCAATATCTCAGAATTGTGACTTAGCATCCCTTTATTATGACTTTCTTATAATTATGATTCACTTTCTCATAATTATGGCTTAGCATCACTTTATTATGACTTAGCGTCTCGTTATTATGACATACTTCCCAATCATTACGTCTTACTTTCACGTAAATCGGAGAATGTATTTTATTATTAGGAGACTGATGGAGATAAAGACGAGATATCGAGTTATAGCTGTGTATGAGAGACTTTACTGTGATTTATTAAATGTCTACTGTTCTGCGGTAACGGAAAAGAGCTTCTACACAAATTCATTTGCTTTAAATGAACAGCAGTGAGGCGATCACTCGGTAGCTAAACACATTAGCTAGAAAGACAAACACGGCTACCTACACGTATGAAATAGGCTTTGTTTGGGAGCGAGCTTAACTCAGCGTCACGCTGACTCGAAGACAATGCTTACAAACACAGAGCTGAGCCCGCACTCCGCCTCAGGCTCGCGCAGTGAGGACACGCGGAGCAGGAGGAGGAGGAGGAGGAGGAGGGACCACAGACGGGCTCGTTCATTTATTCAGCATTTCTGCTCGACAGCTCTCTCCTCAGAGGCACACACATACATACACACACACACGCTCACGCCGGGAGGAGGGACGGACAGACCTCACTCATCCCTCTAATCAGCCTGACCACACACTGGCCACCACTTCTGTTCACCTTAGTCCGAAGTTCGCTTTTGTGTCGGCGGCGGCGTAACGTTAGCGTTAGCTATGGTTTGGTACCATCGCGAGTCTCCTCAGCATTAACGGTCCACTTTCCTGTCAGCGGGCGGAGGTTTTACTTCAGAACTGACGAACTTGCACCTGGAATGGAGAGACTAGTTTGAAGGCACTTTCTTCATCCCCAAAATATGGTGAGTCCTGTCGGTCTTGTTGTCCTCTTGTTTGGTGAAAGAGCGGTAGTGAACTGTAAGGCTAATATACCTGCTGGATGCATAAATACTGAATATCGCTAGCTATCATTCTGTCACGGTGACTGAGGCAGTGCAGCTGAGCGGAGACCGCCGTGAAACGGCAAACCCGCGGCTTACTGAGGAATATTACTGAACGTTTCGCATTATTGACAATTATATTTCATTAAGCGAACACATTTCACCGTTTTAGTACTGAGAAGTTACGTTAACGAGCCATCAAAACAGTCGAACTCCGGTCCAGACGTAGCGAGCTAGCCGTTAACGACTTTATTCGCTAGCTTTATTAGCTACATTTAGTTTTACTATTTGTTTTTCAAGCAGGGCTTAATATTTCTACTTTACGTTGACGTTTAACGTTTTATCTTTAAATATTTGTATATTTTTTCTGTCTTGTTCATCATCTTAAATTCTCCTAAAGGATAAAAATGCATATATCCATCTTATTGTAGGTAATTAGCCGGTAGTAGGTAAATTAAATTTAGCATTAGGGATTTAAGATTCTCTTATCAGGCTTATCTGATAAGATGCAGTGCCTAAGCTGATGACTGATAAGGATTGACGGAATCCGTGTTGAAAGGCAAACATAGAAAAAAATAAAAACAAATGTTTGAAATGTTACATGCTTGGAAGTGTATATTTAAAGGGAAAGTCTATTTTTCACAAATGATTAAAATGTTTACAAATGATAATTTTAAAAACATCAAGTTCTGAACTGAATCATATATCCAAAGGAACTGAGAACACTTCATTTGTGGTTCTTAATATATATTAGTATCTTTTCTGCCTCATTTTGTATTTGTTATTTGTTAGTTGTATTTAGATTTTATTAGAAAAAAAACATTTAAAATTTCAGTTAAAGGGCATTCAATATTCTCAGAACATATGTGAAACAATTTTTCTAAAAAATTACCACACAAAGAGGAGGGGTTGGGATTTTATTCATATTCATTATTTATTTGTTTATTTAAATAAACAAACAAGAATATATGAATGCATGTGGATACGTGCTTCTTACCGCTGTCATTCATTCCATCCCAAAGCTCAGTGTTTTCGCTGTTGGAAGTAGTTTTTGCTCAAGCTTAAATTCAGGCAGAAGATTGCACCAGAATCACTGAGGCGATGTTTGAAGCCAGCAAGCTAATAAGGTAATTTTAAGGTGCCTTGCTAAGCATTTTTCAAAGAGGACCATTCATACTCCTCAAGGTCTTCTTACAACCCCCGTTTAAATGCGTTTCTCCCTCCTCTGGCCGGCACTCAAATCTCTTTTGCACAATTACGCAGAACTCCCCTTCTTCAAATCCACATCTAGAACACCACACTTAAACGGCCCGAACTGGACAGAAAGCCTCAGAAACAGTAAAACAAAGGCCAGCCCTTTTTTCCCTTTCTGAGGAGACATAAAACAGAGAGGCTCTTCTAGGTTTCCTGCTTTCTTTCTTGATTATATGGCTGCTTTCACCGCTCCAGCTTCACAAGCCTGTCATACATGAAGTCCTCGTTCCAAGTAGGACGTGCTTCATCAATGACATAATTGTTTATGTTTTCAGGGGAATAAAAAAAACATGAGTACGGTATAATAATCTGGAAAATAACTGTACTGAAGACAAATTATCTTCTGTTTTCAGCATTTGAAAATAAAACTGCACTTTAATATAATAAAGACCTAATTTTGCCACACAAGCGCTTGCACCAGTGTCAGCAAATACATCTTTAATGGTACTTTTTAAAACTTAAAACCTGATACAAAGCTCAAACCCGTTCATCACCTTTTTGATCACGCACTAATAGCTCTGGAAAAGTAGTGGAAGGACACGCTCCCCCATCGCCCGTGTGTGCTGGGGTGTTCCTCTCATTTCGCTCCGTGTCGGGCCTCCTCTCGAACCCTTCTTCCCTTCATGGTTCTTATTACTGACCCTAATAAATTGTGAATAAGCTGCCCAAGTTCTGGATGGGGAATCAGCGAGTGTGGAGAATGCTTCATCCTGAGCGGCCCCAGCGCCCCCCTCTTATGAAAACACAAATTAATTCCTAAAGTCCTCTGTAGCCAAAGGTTCCTGGAATGATAAATATTTTCATAGGAAGCACGGCTCTTCCTGACTTTATCGGCGTCCGTTTCATTATTGGGCGGCCCGCTTTAACCCCTCGCTTTCGGGGTGAGGCTGAAGGCCTTGAACTCCCAGCTTTGCTTTGAATAGTCAACCGATCCTCTGCTTCCAGCCCACAGATGGAAGATAACCTCAGTGGTAATGAGCAAAATATTTAGCTGGTGCCCGGTGAGGTGTACTGGAAGTCTAGCGAGAACTGGCGAAGCTAATTCGATCTGTTACGAAAGCCGTTGTTTTGAGTTACCTCCATGACACATCGCCAGAGAGTTATAACTGTTGCTTTTGTTTTGCATGCTTCTGAATTCCCACTTCTCTTGCAGTGAGTAAATGGCGAGCGAAGATAAAACTGTGTTTATGAACAGTTTTTTCAGTTCATAAACCTTTTTACAAACAAAAGCAGCTGTCTGTTATTATGTCAAAACTTGTCCTCCTAAAAGGGTGCAGCACAGTTACTTCCTCTCTACGGAGGAAGGAGAAAAACGACAATAAAAACCCAACCACACAGAGAGTGAACTTTATTTAAACCCTTCTCTTTGATCAGAACCCATCTCTTTGAAGTTGCTGTACTGTCCTAAAGCTATACCTGTCTCTGAATCAAATCATACTTCCTATTCGACAGCTGAGCTGATAAACCAAATGGTTTTGGCCCCTGTTCTGTAGGTTTTTGAACACTGATTTTATTGTGTTCACTCGATAGAAGAAGACCGACGTGTGCTTCTACAGCCTAAACCTGCAGAGGACTGAATACGGTGGATTCACACTATCTAGCCCCCCACCCCCACCCCACCCTCCTTTTCAGCCTCTTCCTCTGTCGATTCCTGAGCTATTAGGTTCCCGTAGAATCTGCCTGGGGGGTCTGATTCACCCGTTTAGAAACAAACACCAAAATAAATCTCGTTCTATAATCCCCCTTCCTGTAGTATTTCAGCAGTGGTATTTACAGTGGATGTAAATGTTAAGCATCTGTATCGCAGCGTAACAAAGCATATTCCATATGTGACACCGGCACAAGTGCCCTTATTAACATCCTAATTTCCTTTCTTTCCGCTATTCCTCTCACATTTTTAGCATCTGCACTGCAAAAATAGTGGAAACCGTGTTTGATAATGAGATTGTGATTTATTTTTTCGCTCGGTCTCTCTTTCATTTCGTTTCAGTTCAGTTGTGAAGGTGATGACTGAAAACTTGGTTCTTATACAATCTAAACAAATTAGTTTGCCTGAGTAAGCCCCCCCCCTCCCACTTTCCTGGCTTCTCAGCAAGTGTACACACAGGCACCTCCCCAAGGGCAAAATAAGCAGGCCATTTTTCAACGGCTCTTGTCTGATAAAGTAATAAATCACTCAGTCACTGTCTCTGGCAGATTAGAGTGCAAGCCAAGGTTCGCCAGTCTTGCATGAGCAAGTGTGTCAGAAAAAGTTGCTTGTCTTGTCTTGGGGCCAAGAGTTAAATTTTGCTCACAGAGGAAGCTGCTTTTGTGATTTACAGTTTTTTCTTGCCTCCAGCATTTCGCACAGTGTATTGCACAAAAAGGTGCCTGGGCATTTGATAGCAAAAGCAACAGCTGTTGAGCACTGTGGTCGTTTGTGTTGTGTATTGTAGTAGTGTAGATTCAGGTCTTAGTTACAATTAAAGGGTTGCTAGCCAATCCTAACAAGATGATGGCAGCATGTTCTCCAGAAGTATTTCAAAGAAGCTTTTCATTACCTTACAGTGTATTTGTTCTTCTCGCGAACACGGTGTACAATGCAAAGTGAAATTTGGCTACAAGTAAACGCTTGAGCAAAGAATGACAACGTGATTGATAACATGTAAAAATGGGTGATAAAATGCATCACGTTATAAAAGACATTTTCCTGTTCTTGTGAACATTTTGGAAGGGACAAAATGCATTAGCAAACTACACATCTTAAAAATAAATCAAATATGTGGTTGAAATATTCAGCGTTTTAAAGTGAAACTCCTGATTTGTAAACAAAACAGTAAATAAAATATCATTCAGGGAAACTATATAGCTAGAAAAGCTTATCGTGGCACAGTTTCCACAATAACAGTAATATATTGTCACACCGCCTGTCCTCTAGTAGCATGCATATATCCTTGTGTAATTGATTATATCTCTGGCTCTTCGGCTCGGAGCGCACCAGATGTGTTACCTGGGAACAGGACCACCGGCTGACCGAGCAGGTCACCCCCACCCCTCCGCTCACATAAGATGGCTTCTGGGAGGTCTGCCAGCTGTCCCCGTCTTCTGACCCACGTCTCGGGGCAGTGCTCTGAGGGAAAGCGGTCTGCCAGACTGGGGGCAGGTGGGGGGGGGGGGGGTCCGAGCAGAGGGCCAGAGGCTGATGGGACACTAAGAGGGTTGAATGCGGAGGGGTCGATTACAGGCACAGGCTGAGTTAGGCCTGAGATGCGAGTAGAGGGGGTGCTTGTCCTCCAAAGCTGGCATGAAAGCAGGGCTTTCTGCTTTCGGAAGCCGTCATGTGGAAAAAGGAGCCCACCATGGCAGCCAGCTAGTGTTACACACACACATACACACACACACACGATGGCCAGGGGAGGTGGCAGCCAAGGCTGTGAGTTTTTAATAACAGGAGCCAATAAATTTACAGGCTGTTCAGAGAGGAAAGTGATAGCTTGTTGTGAGTCTGAAATGTGGGATGTGGATATATATATATTTTTTTCTTGTCTGTGGTAGAGCTGATGCCGTACGTCATTTTTGTTGCTTTCACTTTCTTCAGTGATTGGAAAGACTGGAAAATAGAAGAGCTGCACACATATACAGAGTTTCTTGGGGGATAACGACAATTAATAACTTGTTGTGGTCGAAACCAATAACGTTTCACTTTTAGCATCTGAAAAAATGTAAAATGTATATGATTATATGTAAATACCTTAAATCATTTAGGAGGGTCGCTTACAAGGGTGTAACGTAATTTTAGGATACCAACTTGAATAGCAACATTGTTCAGTGCCTGGACAAGGAATCAAACCTCTTATCTTTCATGTGAGTGCTGTTATTCACTGCACTGAATACTCATTTGAATAAGATGAAAATGGAAATGCCAACTGCTAATGACTACATGTGCACCTATACTCTTACAAATAAAAGTGCCAGAAAGTGTAGAAGAACCTAAAGAACCTGTCAGTGGATGATCAAGTGGTGAAAAAACCCTTAAACACTCCAGGTATAAAAAACTTATGTTATGTTCAGGTTCTTAAAACTTGTAAAAGGCTGTTTACACCCAAAAATCTCTTTATTTTTGAGACGTAAGTGTCTTTTTCTGTAGCATCGCTCTAAAAACCCTTTGTGGCACCTTGTTTCCAACGATCTTTCTTTTTATTATTGAGTATAATACCAGTGTCTTCCATTTTTCGCAGAATAATACACTGCATGCTGATACATTGTGCACTTCCAGAGAACTACAGCAGTTTATTCAGAGTAAGCATTTCATCAAAATGAACCCTTAGATGAGTGAGGTGAAATATCTTCACTGTAGAACTCCTTCTGAACAGGACATCCATGCGGTAGTAAGGTTTGTATGTATGTCTTCATTGTCACAGCGAGAGAGAGTTCCCATGCTCCGCTGTGCTCTAGTGTTAATGAAATCCCCCGGCGGTGAGGTAAGCGTGGTGTATAAGTCATCTCAGGAGGCCATTACTGGGCCGTTATCGCCTCCCACATCTGCTCCCATTAGCCGCCTAAAGAGCGGACGTGTGCGGCATAGTCTCTTTATTTATGGGAGTCTGGGTTCAAAGGCTGCAGACGAGCAAAAGCCCAGAGGCGCTGTGCAGCCAGGCGGCCTGTGCGTGCGTGTGTGTGTGTGTGTGCGTATGTCTTTGTATACTCTGTGTGTATTAGGTTCCAGTGCATAACAAAGGAGGAACTGAAATCTAACTGAAGTATACCAGTCACTTATAAACCAAAGCCTAATACTTACCTTGATGCAGCAAAGGGTAGGCTATTATAGGCTGAACATTCTCTGAATGATCTTTTCCCAACAGATGGCAAATAGGCTTAATCATATTTTACAAAGGCTACATATCCATTTTTGTTTAAAACAATAGGCAAAATAAAGCTGGACAGTCTGAACAGTAGTGAGGTCTAGATGATTCCACAGGTTACTGGGAGAACGTCCTTACAGTACAAATTTGCACATACAATCAGAGACTGAATAATTTCAGTAGGTGCAATGAAATGCCCAACTAGACAAAGAAAATATGATGAGATAGAAGCACATCCACAGTACAATTTACAGTGTCTCACCATACAGTTTGGACAAAGCAGTGAGGTTTACTCACCATAAAGACAGAAATGTAGATTATAGTGTAGAAAGAGCACAAATATGTCTCAGTCCTTATTTGTTTTGGGTGTCCACCTGAAATGTACAGATATGAAAGATTATCATATGAAAATGCTTACTAAATAACAAACACAAACAGCTGATGTTTATCGACTGCCTACCGTGCATTGCATTGAAGTGACGGTATAAAAATGTAATCAAACAAATTTCTCAAAATTGTTTTGGCATTTTTAGAAATATGTTTCATTTAATATATATTATTTTTTATTTTACTGTATCTTCATAAACAAATGACAAGGCCAAATCTCAAGACTAAGAAATTTTAGGTAATAATTAATTGCCCTATAAATAATAAAAATAAACAATTTGTCATTTTTTTGTTTACTGCATGACACAATTAGCTTTCAGCTGATGACAGAAACAACTTGAGGGCAAATAAATAAACATTGCTGTCTTTGAGAAATGTTGATGCACCAGTCAGAGGTTCAGAACTTCACTGTTTTTGACTTACTATGTGTCTCACTAAATGTGTTTTCTGCTGTTCTGCCTGAACCCAAACGATGAAATCGAATGATTGTGAGCTGGCAACTGTGAAAAGTGCTTCCAGTCAGTTTAAATAATTTAAATCCAGCGATTATGTAATAATTGCGAGAGGCCTATGAATGACAGTGCCTCATTGATAAGGGTTAAATGAAAACATACTTCATTATACTGTATGAGCTGTATGAGCTATTTCTTTGCATTAATACCAGATGGCTCCTCTGACTCCGTGTAGTTGTATGGGGGTGGCATTGTTCGCTTAGGGTCAGCCTGTAACCCTTTAAGAAATGCGACAGACCTCTATTAACCCAGTGCCAGAGGAGAGCGCCATATGTGCTTTTTTCCGTAAATGTTCAGATTGAGGTTTAGATAGAGAGAGATGGCTTTAGACCAGCACATAAGGATGGCTCTATATAGCACCATATGGAGAAGTCACGGGTGCCGATTCACCTCAGAGCTATCCAGGCTGCCCTTTTAACCTGCCTCATAATTCTCCTGTCAGCGCAGCACTCTTCCAGAATTGTCATAGTGACGTCTTGTTTTGCTCAAGTCTTACTTCAGTCCAAGTGCCCAAGAAGTTGGAAAATCTAGGAAGCATACGTATTTCACTAATATAAAAAATGCATGACTGAATATGAGCAAAACAGGTGTCAAAATATGAAAAGTCAGACAGAACTCACATTAATTTTTGGGTGTTTGTTTAGGGGTCTTACAGCAGCTGTTATCATGTTAGTTTTGCTGTTCAGTTATTCTAGTGCCTGATTTTATACTATATCTGATTTTATACTATATCTAGCTGTACTATACAATACTATACTATACTATACAATACTATACTATACTATACTATACTATACTATACTATACTATACTATACAATACAATACTATACAATACAATACAATACAATACAATACTATACTATACTATACTATACTACATCAATCCAGGTATAAGACATTTATCTTATTAATATGTAACCAAGGCTAATTCTTCTTAAACTGGGGTTCTTAACATGACAGGCCGCGGTGATGTACGATGCGAGGCTGCGTGTGGAAGGTGATACCCGTGAAAAAAGGCTGCTCCAGCAGAACAGGGCTAAGGCCAGGTGAAGCGCTTTGGACCGGCCTTGCCCCATACAGGGTTTGTTTTAGCTCAGTTTACCAGCGTCCAGAGCGGGTAGCCTGATCTTTCCCATGCCCCGTCACTCCGGGACGGGCGCTTACCAGGAAACACGCTGCGCGTGGTGGGAATTCTGGGAGGAAGTGAGGATTCCAC
The DNA here is from genome assembly GCA_034552555.1 of Semaprochilodus insignis. Taxonomy (NCBI): domain Eukaryota; kingdom Metazoa; phylum Chordata; class Actinopteri; order Characiformes; family Prochilodontidae; genus Semaprochilodus; species Semaprochilodus insignis. The sequence goes on from CM067476.1 coordinate 35,751,122, forward strand.
TGAGTGTCCCTCACTCCCTTTTCCCATTCACACTGACTATCATTCCCTTTTTAACGCTTTTGGCTCCCTGTAGATGTCTTCCCCTCTTCTCTCTCGACTTCTCTCTGGTGAGTCAACAGGTGCTGTATTGTTGTAAAAGGGTCAGAGTGTGAACCCCCTGCATCCTCGACCCGGAGAAGAGCAGATCTTCTGTGTTGATAACCCAGCTGTTTGGAGCAGTGTGTGTGTGTGTGTGTTCGTGCCTATGTTTTGTACATTTTTTGGACAAAATGTCCTGAATGTCGTAAGACCGGAGGAAAATAGGCAAACTTATAACATCAAGCCCAACAAAATGATTCAGAGCTTATAAAGTGACGTTTTTTACAAAAGCTCTGAAAAGGCTTAATATCATTTTTGGCCAGTGAGGTGGGTTTAAATGAAGGGTTGTATATATACTTCAGACATAAGACACAAAGGTCTTAGGCCAACCGTGAAAATGATTTGTAGAGCTGTTTATGAATGAAAAATACTTTGTGATTTGATTCGTGTTTCTTAGCTTAACCATTTCCAAAGCTTTCCTTGAGCAAGTCCAGTATTTACAGTTACCATCCAATATCTAGTTTATCTAATCAGTGTTTCATTAAATGAAATCAGATGCTGCTGATGGAATTGAACAACTCCATGCGATGGCTACAGTGCAGCTAGAGGTCAGGAACAAAACCTCTGTGTTCTTCTAACCACCGAATCCAAAAATGTTTTAAAACGAATATATCTTAGGTTTAACTGTGTTTATGGTTATTTGTATTTATGCTTATGTAATATAATGCATTTACTGACAAAGACACACTGCAGAGATAAATAGTTTTAATAAGGTTGCACTGTACAGTACTTCTCGTATATATAAGATTACTGTTGGGGTAAAAACCCTGTTTATCCGAGATGTTACTTAATTAAGTTGTCATCCAATATCTTGTTTGGCTTTGTTTTGGTTTCGGCACTTCTTCAGATTGAATTATGTGTAACTGCTGATGGAAGTTTACAAATTCATGCAGTAGCTGTAAGTCACATGGATATTTGTTTGTATTAATTATTGTTAAAGTGTTTTTTTGCAAGCAAAAACTCATTTGTTGCTCAGATAAACAACTTGGGTAAGTTCAAATCATTTAAAACCATTTATCTGTGTTGTATGTTAGGTATATTGGTTAGGCACTGGAACACACACACTGTATCATTTTGCCAGTTTCCATGAAGATTTATGCGTGTAATCTTTTCTTCACGGATGGTATCGCTCAAGCCTAACTCCCTCTCTTACTGCGTGGAACATTAATGGCTCTATTATGTCTGCTTCGCTTTGGACTTAAATGTTACTGTACAGTAGTAAAGCCCTGATTTACTAAGAAAACAGATCAAATTAAGATGAGTCACACGTGTGTGTCATTAAAATTTGGGTGGGAGGCCTCAACATCCACTCTTGCCAAAACATATTATTTACCTCATTTGCACAATTTCTGTCAGAGGAAGCGTATATATATGTAATATGCTAGATACCCTATATATACCTTATATATATATATATATATATATATATATATATATATGTACATACTGTATCTGGCATTTCATCCCATAACTCTTTTACACTGTGATCTATGATACAGAGTAGTTTACGTATATGTTCAGCCAAAATAAACTAAATTAAGGATGTGTCCAAGAAAAAGCCAATCAGCAGACCTCCTCTTTCCTTAGACTTCAGTTTCTTTCTCTTTCCCCCTTTCCTCCCCACCTCTTCCCTTTGGTCATTACCCTTTCAGCTGCTGTGCTTTGGAGAGCCGTCACTCTCTCTGATGCTTTGGCCCTGCTGTTGCTAACATTGCTCATGGCTAGATTCCCTGTCTGTGGCACTCTGCTGTCAGATCAGGGGCCACAGTGGCCTGACCTGGCCAGATTGATTAGCCCTGAGGAAAGGGGGAGTTTGAGTGGGGACCTGGGGGAGTGAGAGGAACAGTCTTTTGCTTGTGTTCAAGGCAAACCTCAAACTCAACCACTTCTGATGACTTCAAACACCTGATAGTGCTACTTTCGGTTCAGATTTGTCTTCAGATTGATGGACCCAGCTTTGGCCATGCTATAAAGTGTATGCAAGCATTTGGTAGCTATGTCAAAGTCATTTTGCCTAAGGGATTTAATAGTTTGAAACTTTATCTGTTAATGTAAATGTTTGCTTGAAGAGTTTGATTTTCCAATAAACTTTAACTTGAAAAAGGTTCTTCATGCTCAGCACGTTCTGCACATCTCAGTTACAAAAAAAAAAAAAACCTGATTCTTTAGAGAACCATCTGTTGGGCGATCCTTTAAGGAAACAAAATTATTCCTACAATGTTGTGCCAAAGCTTTTCGGCCCCAAATAATAACTACAAAAAAGACTTGAAAACATGACAACAGAAATAGCAATTCAGCTGCTTTATATAATCTAGTAAACACAGAAGAGAGTAGAGGGAGGCAGAAGTGCTACTAAAGAGAGGTCATGGGTAAAGGAAGGACATTCAGCAGTTTTCTGAGAGTAAAACAGGTCTAAAACACCGAAACCCCCTCCCTCCCCCTCCTTATTATTTTCCACTGACAGTTTGCGCTGTCACAGGGCATACAACGCTCCCACTTGCAGTTGCACACAACATGGGGGTAGTTGTGTTTCAGGTAGAAGAACAGCAGTGTAGTGACTTGTTCCTGTCCATCATTATTCATCGAGCTGCTGGCTTGTCACAGTGCCTGTGGTTTCCTGCCAAATTATGCCACGTTAGAAAAGCAGGTCAACACATTGTTCTCTTCCAGGAACATAATCTCACCAAGCAGGTTTATGCAAACAGCCATTGTTGTCTGTGTGACAGAATTCTAATAATGTAAACCTCGGGTGCCTTGAGCAACGCGGCCTGTTACCATTTTTGTTACTATAATGCCTTGCAACAGGTAAATAAGGTCATGAACTTTTTGTTTGCCCTAAACAGGCCTTGAGGTTCAGCTCTTTCAGGAGTGAGTATCTGCAGGCATGGATTGAAAACGTACTGAAAATTCCTATTTAACTGAGAGTAATGTGACTGTAGTGACGGGAACAGAAGTGATAAGGAAAATGGTTGTAAATGAAATTACGTGAGAGTAAAAAAGTTGGTTATTGAAAAACTGCTCAGTGATTACACTTATAACTGCTTACAGAAAGACAGCTCAGTGCTCAAGGTTCATCTAAGCTGCCCATGAGCATATCTTGAAATGCTTGCACACATTAGCTAAATTAGCTATAAGGGATTGGCAATCTGACTGTATCATTATATTGATACATTATCTCACAATGTGCATTTCTAGACATATTTTGGTGTTGTCAGTACTTACAAACACAAACTTCATGCTTCACTGCAAACGGAGCATATTTAATCCTGTTCAGTTGCATTGCAGTGCAGTGCATATTTTTCCAAATTATGAAACCTCAGAAAAACATCATAATTATCTTTTATTGTGTCTCATACTTTTGCATTAAAATCCATCCAGTTAGCTAGCTAGCAGACACTGATATGTTATACATGAAAACTTTAGATTTAAGTTATAAAACTTTAGATTTAGGCTATAATGCTTGTTATTTCAGAAAAACAAAGCAAAAAGAACATGCAAACAAACCCCTCAGTAGCTAGGAGTAATACGTAGCTAAGATTAGTTAACCTGCCAGATAATTGTTTCCTCCAGTTGGACGATGAGTTGTGAACAGCATAGAAATGAACTGAAGTAAAAGTAAAATTACTTTGGAAAAGCATGACCATGGAAAATGGACTGTAATGAGTGAAGTGCTATGTGGGCTGCCTTTTCACCGATGGCCTGTATTGTTTCCTCAGGAAAGCTGATGGCAAGAAGCTGAGAACAGGAGAGAGGAAGAGGAAAAAAACGTCAACCCGTCTTCAGTGCCAGGTTAGATTTATTGTTACACGTGGCGTGTGTCGTTTTTTGGTTCCGATACATTTGCTCTTTATTATTAACAAATGTTCCAGCAGAAGATTTTTCATCTGTCCTGTTTTACATGTTGTTCCCAGGGGCGCTACAAAACAGATTCAGCATATTGCAGCATGTAAGTATTTCATACTTTCGCCGTTGAGTTTGTAGACAAACAGAATTTCTGTGCAGATTAAACCCGAAAAGGAATTTTGGATGGATTAAAAATGAGCTGACATGAAGGCCTCTAACATTCTTACTCATTCATTTTGTAGAGCAGCTGTGCCAAATACGAGTGATGGCTGCTTATGGACAGACACAGTACAGCCCTGCCATCCAGCCAGCAGGCCCCTACACACCATACACACATCACACCCAGAGCTACAGCATGCCTTCCTACAGTGAGTACTGCCAAATGTCTAGCATGCTGTCTCAAGTACGGATGTACTAGTCGATCATAAATGAACTTTGTCCTGAAGGGCCACTTCAGTTCACCTGGGTTTGACTTTCATTACTTATTTAAAGACTCATTATTAGTAGTAACATAGTCATCACCAACGCTTTAGTTAAATTAATTAATTGATTAATTAATTAATTAATTAATCTTTTTTTTTTAAATAGACAGCTGCCATGAATGTAAGTGAACAATCAGTGTATAATATATCCTAACTGCTATGCTGAAATACATGGTGATGCAATATACTAGATTACTAGATTAAAATAGTATTTATTTATTTACTTACTTACTTACTTACTTACTTACAGCCTACTTACAAGAAAACATGTTGTTTCTCATACTCAGGCTTATGAAATTCCCTTCAGTAACAGCAATCTGTCAGAAGAACCATTTTGCCCCCTACTTTCAAACTTTTGGCCATTTTTGTATGTTTTGTGGACAGTTTTGCTTGGAGACCCTTATTGGATCCTTCATATTAAATGAGAATTCTACAAATTTGTCTAAATTTCCATGTAGTTTAGCAGTTAAAACGTAAACAAGTCATTCAGATAAACATTCATTGTAGAGAAATTTACTGATAGTGATAGGTGGTGATAGAATCCAGGATCACTATCTGAACCTACATGTTTTCTATGATATAGAGATATATATGGAGCGCTGATGATGGTAAAATGGTGGTAAAAAAAATCTAAATAAAAAAATCTTCAGGAATTATTTTGTCTTCCAATGTCCATCATGCACCTCTCTACCACTATTAGTTCAAAAATATGTTTTAAGCAATACCTTACCTAACTTATCATAACTACTGTGAAACAATGTCTCAGGCATCATATCCATAGCCATTTCATGTAGTTGCTTTCTGTGAGGCAAAACATGCTTCAAGCGTCTGGTTTGTATAACCACCACTGTGAATGATTCTGACTTAGGAAGATTCTCTATGATGGGGCATTTCACATCAGTCAGCTGTGAATGATTATATTTTTTAACAATTTCTTTATTCTATTTATTTTTAATGCTGGTGTTCCCCTAGAAGTGTTACGTGTCCTGTAGCACCGTGTTGATCCATATGGAAAACTTCCTTTTGTGTTTTGTTTTTAAACATGGCTGATTAGGAAATGGTGTATCATTTTATCAATATGGGCTGTTTAGGAAACTGTACGCTCCTGTGGAAGTTTGTTGATAATGTGTCCTTGGCTTTAAAGGAACAGATCACCTAAATACAGTAAAGTGACTAACACTGAAGGGAAGGTGGACGCATCAATTATGATTCACTTTAATTAATTGTTAGCCAAATTTGATATTTTGATTATAGCTTTAAGGTACATGATGTCTGTTTTTTGCAGTAAAGTTGAGTGATTTCTCTCTCATTTGTTGTTTAAGACATTAAAACAGAAGATGGCTTGAGTCATTCACCTGGACAGAGCAGTCTGCTCGGCTATACATCCAACTTCAGCAGCACGCCCCCCAGCCAGGCTCTTTACAGTTACTCCACACATGGTCAGTGTTACAATCAACACGCTTTCTTTTGCTTGTCTGATTTTTACATGGTGCGCCAACATGCCTAACAAGGCCTCTAGCCACTCTCTCCACACATTCACACATACACACACATATACATACATTCATACATATCCGCACTATACACACATTCAAATAACCAAAAATAGAGTCACATGTGCACACACAGACATGCGTAGATCCACACTGTGGTTCTTGGCAGCGATAAAAGCTGTTTGTTAGGTGGTTTGTGAGGTCCGAGCCCACCCCCCTCCAACATCCACCACCACACACACATTTCCAGGTGCTGGCTACAGCCCATCCTGACTACTCTCTCTCTCTCACTCTCTCTCTCTGTTTCTGTCTCTCTTGCCCCCACCACACCTGTTCCCCATTAGCTGCGGTCTGGGGCCCTGGCGTCAGCCGTCTCTCTCTCCTCTCTCAGGGGGTCAAGCCCTTCTACAGCTCCCCACACAACAGGCGGCCCATTGGTGGAGCGTGTTTGTGTGGGTGTGAGTGGCATAGACTTCAGCATCACCCCAACACCCTAAAAACCCCAACGCCCCCAAAACCCTCCGCTCAGCCAGTCCACAGGCGCCCAGTGCTAGCCTCAGCCCAGCAAGTTTTATGACCGCCATCACACCGTGAAATTGACCTCTCTCTGCCAAGGTCAGAGTTGATGGAGTATTAGGGATGTTTTCATCCTTTAAGAGCTGCTCAGAGTGGTCAGTCTGGAGATGAGGACACAGTGTCCTCTAAAACGTAATGAATTATTTAATATTGTGTATTGAAAATGATTTATTTTCCCATGGTTTTACTGTAATTGAAATTAAATAACCGTAATAAACTGATGTAAAAGATGGCTTTCTAATAGACCTGGGGAAATGTGGTTATTATGCCTCAAGCCGTATCACGCTAGTTTTTGTGTGATTTATAGGAAAATTTCAACAGGAGACTTGCTGTAGCATAAAATAAATAACCCGTCTCTGCGTGTCAAAGGTCCCTGCATTTCACTGCTGGGGAGAAAATCAGAAACATGGCCCAAACTCTCCCCCTCCTCTTCTCTTTACCCTTTTGAAGCCCTTTTGTTTGCTTCCTCTGAGATTTCTCCAAGCTTTGGCACAGTCATTCATCTAGGGCAGGTCTGAAAAGGGGAATGCTGAGACAGAAGGAGAGAGAGCGAGGGGTAGAGAAAGGGAGGGAGGGAGCCTGAAGCATAGTATTCCCTCTCCGTGTCTGATACCAGTGATGGATTCTCTTTCTTGTCTACTCCACACTTTCCCACCTGTATTGTTTTGTTTTTTTCTCTTTTTCTCAGCCATAAATCAATCAGGCTTTCTTCAGAGAGTGAGTGCTATACACATCTATATTTTGCTAACAGTCCTGCAGCCATTTTGAAGCCGCTGCTGGTTGCATTTCTGGTGCGTCGCCTTGTTTGTATTGGAGACGGGTCTCACAAGGAGCGTGTAAGAGTGAGCCTTGTGCCACAGTCAGCTATGAGCGTTCTCTTAAAGGCTGGCTATGTGCTTCTTTTCCAGGCGGCAGTATTTCGTCTGGAATTTTCCAGGGAACCAATGCCATCGCAGGCTCAACGCCATTCAGTCCCACACAGCAGGTGAGCGGGTCAAATAAGGAAGCACACAGCAGCGTCATACAGCATCTCACAGCCACCTGTGAATTAGACCATGTAGTTGTGTCATGACAAATATTTAACACCTGTAACAAGGAATTAATCATTACTGACACTGTTAACGGAAGAAAATCAAAATGTGGCAATGTTAATAGAGCTCTATTCTATAAATATTTGCTGTTTCCAACAGGATTTCTCCGCATATTCCAGCTACGGCCAGAGCCAGTACTCGCCATACTATAACACACACTACAACAACCCCTACCTCTCAAGCAGTAATATCAGTCCATCATCCATCACCACAGCAATACCCTATCAACATCCAGAGCATCCTCCAGTAACAACCAGTCACAGTCCGGAGTCCCACCCAGGTAAATGTCTATGCTTTATCTAAAGATGAGCCTTAATTAATAAGAGCCTCAATTTCACATCCTTACAGTTTCACAAATTAGTGATGCCCCGAAATGAAAGGTCTTGGCCGAAACTAAAATTTAGGCCATACTTGGCTAAAAACCAAAACTGAAAACCAAATTAGGGGGATTTGTTTTTATGGCATTTTATTTTTGCTTTTTTTAATGAACATAATACACATAGAAAAACTGCAAGGTAATGAAAAGAAAGGACTGGATAAAATCAGTTTCAGCAGGACAAAACAGAGCTGACAATAAGTGAAAACAGTTTCTGTTACCTATTACAGAATGTACAGTATGCGCCTATGAAATCTAGTGTCCTTGGAAACAGAGCATGTTTTGTTATAGCGGTGGCTTCGATTTTTTAGTTATATTCATCATATCAAAAAACAGCTTTTTTTTTAATCTGTGTGCTTTCAATTTGGCATCTGTTGTTTTGCTGTGTTCTGTGTATCGTGCATGTTTTCAAAAGGTATCAATCGTGTTTGGATGGTGTATCCTCTCTTAAACCTTGGCTTGAACATTGATTACAAATTGATGTGTTTTGTGAAATAGGTCCTCGCCAACATTTTCATTGTTTATCTTTTGCTGCTCAGTTTTAATTCAAATTATTCAGACTGTTAAATGTGAGATTTTGACCCTTTGTAGTAGATCTATTTAATTTTGTTTTCTCATTTTCTTGCAAAAACTGTTGTTTTCGGTTGAAAATGTGGCATTTTCTTGAAAATCCAGCCTATGATGGGTGCCTGACTGTAAAAGAAAGCAAATATCAAAGACAACCCAATCAGGCTGCGGACTGCTATCAGCAAGATTCATGCTGGTATGATTGAACATTGATGTTAGCGCAGAACATAACCAGCTCTTTATGTGGTTCACTGGCGTTCATACAGCCACTCCCCTGTTTCAAAAAGCCCCATTTTAAAAAGTCCCATGCAAGAGAACGGCATAACTGGAATCACAGGCCTATGGCTATAGTCTGTTCTGAGCTAAAAACAATGAGCTGCCTTGTATTTACAGCGATGCTACAGCAAATAGGAAGTGTGAGGCTCAGTTAAATACTGATAGTCATATTTACATGCAAATTGGGGAAAATGTATTCATTTTCAAAAGAGACAGCAACCAAGCAAAATTAAAATTAAAGTTCAGCAGTAAATAGAGGGGCTTGGTTGACATCAATAATTTTGAATGCAGTAGGAGCCTAAGAGTCAGCAGCCATGTTATGAGGAGCGCTCTGTTACTGGTTTCCTTAGATTGTGATCAAAATTAGGTTTTGGTGTAATACTGTTTTTTTTTGTGTGTGTGAAACAGTGGAGTATCATGCTCCCCCTAGCCCTCCGACCCCAGGAAAGGAGCAGGAAGGAGCTCCAGCCAGACGGGGGTCAGATGGAAAACTACGGGGAAGGAAAAGGGCCAATGACCCCGCACCTCCACTGGACTCAGACATTGAGGTACATACTGCTCATTGGTCTCATTGACACCATAAACAGCACTGCCGCTGTTAAAACACACCTACACTACCAGGCAAAAGTTTGGGGTTACTTTTCACATTAATCATTTATATATTTTAGATTAAAATACCTTAAGACAGACACCAAAAAGTATTTAACAGTTTTTTAAATTATTTTTGGGCAACAAAATATTCTGAGGTACATCATCTCAACATGTGTCTTCACATAGTACCTTCATAAGGCATTCTGGATGTTATATAACAGTTCTCAGTCATGTTAATCACCTACAGTGCTGTTTATCACTTTGGACAATCTAACATTTCTTCATTTTTTATAACTTACTACAAATGATTTGAGTCGCAGTGTCATATTTTTATTAGATTTGTACATGTACTGTGAAACAAGATGGGTTATATATTAATGAAAGCAATGATTCCAAACATATCAACGGTTTCCACACTAGAGCAATTTTTTAATGTTGAATCAGCATGTAAAGGGATGGATGATGGTCACAAGTGTTGTTTGAGCCCCTCCACTTCTTTGCTTCCTTTTCCTTTCTTTCTTTTCTCTTATAAGCCCTGCTGTTGCAGATCTTGCAATCCACTATTGATTCTGTTCTGCACGCTAAAACACGTCACTACATCACACACTTGAAAATCCCAACACTAAGACCAGCGTTTGTTTGGATACCAAACACCAGTAATGTTCTTTGGTTTTAATCACATGCTGAGGTCATTGCAGATATTTATTTCAGTTATTTCGGCATTTGTACATATTCAGGGGCTTTTCGTTGATTTATTTTGTTTATTTAGCTTTTTGTACATATTCAAGGGCTTTTCATTGATTAGTTGTATTGATTTAACTTTGTGTATATATTCAAGGGCCATTCATTCACCTATTTCTTACATCTGTGGTGGATACTGAGTCTTTGAGCTGCCTAAGGCCTCTGAGGCCCCTGAGGCTCTTGGCAGTCGGAAGCCCCTGGGCACTGGCCCCACTGGCCCGGTCAGTAATCCATCCCTGGCCATGTAGTCCAAGTCTAAGCTTAATTCATGTCTGGGAAACCGTTCCTAAGGCCACAACTGTAGATGGCTTTCACCACTTAGACAGAAACAGCGGTGAGCTGACTGTGTGGTTCTCAAGCAAGAAAACTTGTTTCATGTTTGTCTTTGTGGACCGAAAAAAATCCCTGACTCATCAAATTTCTGGTGTCTACAAAACAAGAATAAGAAATGTGTTGTTTTGGCGTAATCACACAGCAGATGATTTTGCTGTCTTGCTAATGTTGTGGGTTTCTGTGTGTGTTTGCCCGCAGAGAGTGTTTATTTGGGACTTGGACGAAACCATCATCATTTTCCACTCGCTCCTCACTGGGTCTTTTTCCACACGCTTCGGCAAGGTACAAACCTGTTCTCTTACTTTAGCTCTGAGTAATGGAATATCCCTTCCAGCCCCTTTTCAGTTATCTGACACTAATTAGTTGTTTTGTTGTACTGCACAGTAATGCGCATTGTACTACACCTTCCTTTAAAGCAGTAATTGTGTGTGAGTAATCAACAGTCAACAGTCGTTCTTTGCTGTCATAACAAAACTTTTTTATTTTTTATTTTTAACACCATTTGGAAAAAAAACAGCTTCTGAACATTAAACATTGATTGAACGGACTGACAGAAATGGTGTATAAGTCAGATCTTGCCCTTGCGTATAGTGGGGTTCAAACATCTGAAACCACTGGGGTTCAAACTGGGGTTCAAACATCTGAAACCACTAGGGAAATAGGGCTTCTATTTTTTATTTTTTTTCTGCTTCTTTTTGGGGGTTTTTTTTATTACAAATTAGTATGAGCATAACAATGTGAGTAAAATGTAGAAACATTTACATGTATTTCAGAATTTCTTATGTGTATTTGTTTTAATGACAGCATACACGGGGCAAAAACTTCTGATGAGTAGATCCAGACCCGTCTGAGAGTGTTCTGAACACATGGTCGATGTCACAAATTTGTTTAAATTTGAATACTGACCTGGAAATAGAGCAGAATGTCTCTTCTTTATTTTACCTGTCACAACTTTTCTTTTGATTATTTTTTTCCAACTTCTAAAACTTTCTGCTTTGAGTTTCAAATTATTTAAGTTACATTTAAGTTACTTTCCTCCTGTTCTAGTTCCCAAAAAGTTACCAATTCAGAAATATGAGCTGTTGTTACGAAAAGAGGAGGTATTGCAGGTAGACATGCTGTGTGTTTTCTACTTTAGAGTTATGTGAATATGATATTTCATACTGAAGCATTCCAGCCCACTGTTATAATCGCTGTAGATGAATGGATACAGCTGTCATAATCTCTTTTGACGATCTGCACTCTGTTCCACAATCTAAAGGCAAGTTTCTTGACGTGCTGTTTGAGTGACAGGTCTAAAATTTTAGCATATTGCTGAAGCAGCTAAAAAAGGAACTGTAGTTTATTTACTTATTTTATTTTTTTTCCTCCTTCTGGTCCATGTTGTGTTTTGAGTTCCCACGAGTCCCTAGAGTATTAGACACAAAAGGGAATTCATTCATTTTCCGTGAGTTACCGTGACTAACGTGGCTAATTTCAGCTCCGAGAATCACGCTCCACAATCCCACAGCCTTTCCAGCATATACCTCCACAAAGAATGTGCCGAAGATATTGGTTAAAGGAAAATAGCTGTAATTGAGAACCGCAGCCTGAACTGTACATGAACAGGTTTGATATGTCTAATGACAAAGCTGCTCACTGCCAAGTGGACCTCTGTGTTTGTTTAAGCTCAGATTTTCCCTCTGGATCTCATTTTTATTATGCAGTTCATTTCTAGTCTATGATGTTTCTAACTTATTCTCAGGACAGTCCGAGGTCCTATAGGCCATCGCTGTAAACAACTGTTTGGCCTGCTCTTGGACTGAGGCGCGGCCAGAGCTGCAGAGCCGAAAACCAATCTGAGTGTTGAAAGACGCTCATTTTTAATGTGTTTTTGAAGCTGAGGTGAACTGTAGAGCACGTCAGGATTTTTACTCTCTCATTAGAGCACTTCTGGCATCTCATTCATCATCAAGCACCACGTATGGTCTTTTATCGTGTGAAATTTTGCCGAAGGCCAGCCTCTTTTTTTTTTTTCTGCCTCAAGCTGAAAAAAAATACAGCGTACTGCTTGTTGTTAGCTTAGCATTAAGCTCAGCTGGCCCTTTTTTTTAAACCTGCTTCATTAAAATCCTCTGTGAAATCTTTCTCAGCTGTAATTATGAATCAGGGCATCTTTTATTAAACAGGCAATAGCTGCCTACTATAAAGTAAGCCTGTTTGGGCGGTAGATTGTGGGGTAATTATACTAATTAAAGGACGGACTACCTTCTCCACACCCCCAACCCAACCTGAATCTCCCTCACCCACACCCCCTCACTCGAACCTTGCGTGGGTGGAAAGGAAGTGATGGATCCTGTCTCTTATACTTCAAGCTAATCTGACACTTACCTCTGGCTGACACCTGTAGCTTGATTAACTGCCAAACATAAAGCGCCAGCTAGCTACCTGCCCTGGCCTGGTACCAAGCTCCATAATTACTCAGCTAGTGTCAGCATGTACCCTGACCCATACTGCGAAATTTATGTTAGCAGCTGTATGCGGTGTAGTAGGGGGGCTATGTGAACGCGTGTGAGAGAGAGAAAAAGAACGAAAATGAGAGATTACAGTGACAAATTGGTACTTGTGGGTGATTGATGTGAATGCAGTCAGACTGGTAAAAAGGCAAAAAGAAACAGTTACGCCAAAAAAACATGTTGCTGCACACGCACAGAACAAACTTATTAACTGTCATTTGTCTTCACAAATTAATTACTTATGACAGCTGAGGCTGTAGTATTACAATATAGTATGCTTTCTTCGCTATGTTCCAGGATTCTGCCAAAGCTGTGTCTTTGGGGCTCTGGATGGAGGAGATGATCTTCAACTTGGCAGACTCACGACTCTTCTTCAATGACCTGGAGGTGAGCAAATCTCAAACAATTTAACAAAATGGCTGCGTTCTCAAAGACGAATTCAACCCCTTTTTTCTGAGCAATTAAATCATTAAGACCTAACAAAGTCATTCAGAGTGGCTTGCAGACCACGGTGATGTTAAGAACCAGTTACCTTAAGAAAAGCTACCTCACACAATTTAATTACATGAAATGGTTATATGTTGCCTGAAGCCTGAGACATATAAAAACTCAGAAGGTTAACTGCCCATTTGGTAGGAAATAAAAATGTCTTTCTTTGTGTTGTAGCAGTCGCGACCCATGGTTCCTGTCACCACCATTGTAAATAAATCTGACAATGCTTTGTTTACATCTCAGTGATTCAATTAAATCAGTGGAATTTGACCTAAACGTTAGAAAAGTCCAATTAAAAACTTGAAAAACTGAAAAAAATTTAATGTTGTTTTGTAGTAAGAGCATGATAGACAACATTATAGTCACAAACTCTGATTTGGCTACACAGTAAGTATTGCAGTAGATGCTGTATACATGTTTCACACACTGAAGTACCGTATTTTATTTGAAAGAAACATGCATTGACCAGCGTACAGCTTACTCATGGTGAGGTTAGTTCTGCTTTCTTTAACACCGTTTTTTAATCTTTTTATTCTTCTTTCTGAAGCATTCTTCTGCCTCGGCCTGACAAAGAAGGGGATTAAACTTAGGAGGGGGTGCAAAACTTTGAGGTGTTAATTACGGGTGTGTGGCAATCTCTGAAAGGAAAATTTGTCCTGGGGAGGAAAAGTGGAGTGGGGAGTTGGGTAGAGAGCACACAATTATTTCTTCAGCAGGTTTTAATGACACCTCTGCCACCTTTTTTTGACCCTTTTTTTGACCCTGTAATCGCCCTCACATATAGTCACAGCCATTTTTCACTATTCACTACTAGGCCGGTTTATCTAATCTCCACTCACCCTTGTCAGCCTGGGAATAGGGAGTTGCCATGGGCAAAACTGCTGCTAGGTTTTTGTTGTGAGTTAAGAGTTTTAAAACTTCAGACGCTAAACTTGTGATCGATGACTAAGCTCTCTTTTTCTGGATCTGAAAAGTATTTTCTGAAATGAACTGCTCCTGACAGTGTTCCACCATTCCATTCATAATACCGGATCAGCGCTGTCACTGTGGATTACATGAGTAATTAAGTAATCTCCCAGTTATTTAAATGATTAATTGAGTAATCAGGGTTTTAAAATGAGGCCAAACCAGTTAGAATGAATTACAAGCCATGCATAGCCTTTTAATGATTCACAAATACTGAAAATGAAAAAGTCTTTAAAAGCACCATACATCATTAAAAAGACCATTTTGTGGAAATCTGACATTTCCTTGCTTTTTGATGTAAACAGTGTTCAAAATGTTGAACAATTTGTTTACTCGTCAGTCCATATATGAAAACTAAGCCAAAAAATCTCATTTTAAATGAATTGTTTTCAAGTAACCAGATCAAGTAACCACTATTAATTTCATAGTGTTATTTCATTTCTGGACACGCTGTCCAGGTTAAAAGCAAAAAAATGCAGAGAAGCATTAACAACGAAATACAATCATCATTTGTTTTAGCATTTAGTGTCTGCGCCATTCGCCTTTTCTGGTCTCAATTTTTTAAAGACATCTGCTGGAATATTTCTTCACACCTCCAAATCTTAGAAGATGGTTTGATTGTCTGCTTCTTATAATCCACATAGTCCCAAACACGGTTAATGATGTTAAGGTCTGGATGCAGTGGCCGGTCCTTTGTTCAGAGAACACTAGCAGTTTTTTTCCACTTATTTTCCTATGCAAGTAGATTATCTTATAGCCAGTCTTATCAGAAATATCTCCTGTAAAAGGAATAACTTGTACTTACTGACTGTTTTGACTATTCAATTAAACAAATGAAGGGTGACTTCTGCAGAGCACTGTGTAAAACGCACGAAAAATGTAAGACATGGATCCTTTAAAGGATCATAAAAACGCATTACAAAGACGAAACACAATTCTTCTGTCCACATCTGGCATTATTGTTGTGACTGAATGTCCGGTGAGCTTAGCACACCGGGTCTTATGCTGCGAGTTTGAGGAGTGTGAGACGAGGTCTGCTGAGATATGAGAGCATTATGAGGTAGCGTCGGGCCCTCGGACCCAACTGAAATACGAGAGCGGCTGCAGAGAGGGAGAGAGAAAGAAGGATGAGGAGGGAAAAAGATGGGAAAACCAGAAATGAAGTCTAGTTTGCAAATGTAGAGAAAAGCTTCTGCTGTTTGCTAAATACTGTAATATTGGAGTCAATGCTGTCCGAACACGAAGTGACTGTCTCTTGTACGGCTGAATGTTTGCAATATTGCTCATGTGGAAGTTTTACCATGTGATGTCACTGTTATAATTAGTCATTCACACCAAATGTTCTCCTGGAATACGACACAGCAGTCACTGCATGTTGGCAGTGTTGTGTGCAAAGCTGGTCAAAAGTACAGCTGATCTGCTGTAGTTATGAGGACAGGTCTAGGAGGTGTGCTGCCATCCTCTTCAGGAAGTTTTTCTTTCCTTCTTTTTTCGCAAGTATTGGAGGCGCCTGAAAGTCTTGGGCTTTAGCAGCTTATTTCCTCCTTTTAGTTGTGTTTTTTTTTTTTTTTAATATTCCTCCCTCACTCTATCGTTCCCTGAGGCTCAGTACAAGGTGAACCTGCCTGTACACAGTACATCACTCTGCCTGGCTGAAACACATCTACCTCTCTAACATATCTGCTTTCCTTTAATTTCACAGGAATGTGACCAAGTTCATATCGATGATGTGGCCTCAGATGACAATGGGCAGGACTTGAGGTATGGCAGGAGTTCCCCTCATAACGCTGGTATAGTCTCTCAGGGAGACTGCTGTGGAGTGTATAAGGTTTTCCAATAAAGTGAACTATATGCCTCATAAAATGCCCTTCTCTTTTCCCCCACTGCATACCATTACCATATTAGGAATTAATACCTATTGTTGTTAGCATACTTGGAAACTGGCCCCTCTTCGCTGATGTTTAAGATCTGTATTAACCGTTTGTCGACACTAAAAAAGCAGCCGTTTCTATGATTTCATTTATACTCCTCTATGCTGTTGTTGCATTTATGCAAATATAAAAAGAATGTGAAGTCGAAAAGCTTTTATCTTAAACCATATGTCAGAGTAAAGTCCAGGTCTTCATGAGTTAAATCCTGAATGCAAGTAAAGAGAAAACACTCTGCTGTAGCCTGAAGGAGCCCAGCTTAACATGGATCTAGCAAAAGCATGAATAGAAGTGAATTTCACACTTCGCATTTTATTGCTACTGTCTTACTGTCTTGCCTGCAGTGCATTCAGACGTCCCTTTAACTCATTTAAATCTGCCGGCAGATGTGTTGCAGTGGGCGTGTGTCCATGTTCAGCATGCTGAAATGCTTTCTATGCTTCTCTATTACTGCATAAAAGATACACGAAGTTTCCTTTAATTCTTGAATGTTCCAAGTCAGCATGCCAAAATATTAATTTTCAGCTTGATCATGTAAAAAATGCAACAACAGTATTGAGAAATGTGTTATTATAGTGATTTTGCATCAGCATCAAGACCTTATCACACTAAGCCTGATTTTTACAGACCAAAAAATCACATTTTGAAGAACTTTGTACTTTGTACTTTGCATTGTATGGGTGTATTAAAAATAGGACTGACCAGTCAGAGCTTAATTGTGGAAGAGCACAAAAGCTTGTACAACAAGCAAACTCATCCGTTAGACTCAATAAGAAAATCAGACTCAGCGTGAATATGCCTGCAAGATTTGGGTGGAATTTAATGGTTTAAAGGAGACAAAGTTTCTAAGTCAGTCATTTTTTTGTAACATGTTCAGAAGTAGTGGTTTAAATCCACACTACTCTTTAATGCCATGTTGATTTTTTTTATTTCCTTTTATATGCATTGTGGTCTTATAGCAATTACTAAAACTCCTCATAAATCAGTATGAAATCACTGTGAAGGCTTTTGCAATTAGATCTTGTAAGTCTTTCCTCGGACAGACGGTCTCTGACAGATGGTCTCTGAGGAAAATATGCCTCCTAAGTATAATGCTAGTGCTATAAAACAGCTCTTTACACAATAAATTAAGTTGTAGCATAGTGACTCTGTTCTTGTAAATAATTGTTAATAAGATTCTTGCTATATTTTGGAGTATGTATGGTGGAGAATTGTTCTGATGTTTACAACCCTTTCACATGTGTATTTGCTTGTCTGTGCAGCACTTACAACTTCGGAACAGACGGCTTCCAGAGTCCAGCAGGTGGAGGTGCTCTGTGCCTTGGCTCAGGGGTTCATGGTGGCGTAGACTGGATGAGAAAACTAGCCTTCCGCTACAGACGAGTAAAAGAGATTTACAACACTTTCAAGAACAACGTAGGAGGTGAGTGAACTGTGTAGCATTCAATGCAGGAAACAGTTAATAATTGAAGTATTCAGCAGCATTTCGTTCATTGTTTATGTTTTGCACTTGTGCTGCATTCAGATGATTCTTATCAGCTTAGTAGGAAAAAACTGTCACATCACCAAATCATCAGTAGTGTTTTTCATTCAGGTGGAAATCAGCAACTAGTCAGTGTATCGCGTAAACAGTATAAATCAATCTGAGATGGACCAATCACGTTGCTCACAATGAAAATAAGGTTTTACTTTTGGTTGCATAATATTTACTAGAGATGCATTAATTAACATCGTGTACTCAAGACTTGGAAATTCACTAGAACCATCTGAAGGCACCATTCGATGGACTGTCTAAACCTGGCTTAAGAGTGTTTGGCTTATACATTGGCAGGTTTGTTGGGCAGTCCGAAGCGGGAAGAGTGGCTCCAGCTGAGGAGGGAAATGGAGGTTCTGACAGACCTGTGGCTCACACATGCTCTAAAGGCTCTAGCTCTCATTAACTCCAGGTGAGAAGTAACCACAGTAAACACAGAGATGCAACGAACCAGGCCTTATAAAAGAACCTTCATGCCATTTTAACAGAACACATTACTTATTAAACGCCATTCAGTGGCACTGCTACCGTGACTAATAAGCTAAACCTAGCTATTGATTTGCCATAATTAGGCTAGAATTCATTCATCATGGTAAATTTAATTTAGGTTGAAGGGCACCTTTATTATTCTTAATAAAATGTATATGAAATGTGGAATAAAGGAGTGGCGTGGATTACTGTTGCTGACATTTTGTAATAATGTAAACTAATTGTGAGCTCTTACCTTTTTCAGACCAAACTGTGTGAATGTGATGGTCACCACCACTCAGCTTATCCCAGCTCTGTCCAAAGTGCTGCTTTACGGTCTTGGAGGAGCATTCCCCATCGAGAACATTTACAGTGCCACAAAAACTGGTACGTAGCTCCTTGTTACACTTACAGGGAAGACCGGTTTAGACCAAGTCGGACTCAGATGGTAACCTGAGCTTTTGCTGTGTATGATTGTGCTAGGTAAGGAGAGCTGTTTCGAGCGAGTAGCTCAGAGGTTCGGCAGGCGAGCAGTATACGTGGTAATCGGAGATGGAGTGGAGGAGGAGACTGTGGCAAAGAAGGTAAGACTTAGCGAGAATGATTTCATGAAAATTTTGAATTTGACTTGCCATATTTTTATTCCTTTACTATATATACATACAGTAATGGTGATTTATTCAGTATGTATTTAAATAATACTAATGCATTTGTAGGTGTTCTATTTAATAATTTGATTTGGGAGTTCTATGAGCAGTAAGTTATTAGAGGATGAATAATATACTGTATTTAACTATTTACGTAATATTTGTCATATTATCTTTTCTTGAGAAGAGATCTCCACTTTTGAGATGTGATGAACTCTGAGTGTTCATTTTATTATAACGTGGTTCTGAATGTTATACAGCTTTCTCTGTGAATCTATAGCTAATATAACAACGTTATCATTCTGGACACATCTCACATTTTTATTTACATCTCATTTTTATTTATAGCTTCTAAGTATTCTACCAATTATTTGTAACCTTTGAAGTTGAACAGGACATATTTAAATCATTCTAAATACATTGAAATTATTCAACCAAACTAGTTTTAGACAAATTTAACAATTTATTCCAAATTGTTAAAACAAAATTGCTGTAACTATTAAGGAAGTTTTTAAGGGTTTAATGTGGGATAATAATAAATCTGTTTCTTCCTTAAAATTTACAGAACTTCACATTTACAGTTTATCAACATCTGTTCTATTGCATTAACATTAACACCCATAATGTCTTGCAGAAAAACATGCCTTTCTGGAGGGTAACATGCAGGGCGGACCTGGAGGCACTGAGTCATGCACTAGAGCTGGACTACCTCTAGAGGGCAGAATCTGCCCTACATCACTTTGACTCGGGTTGTCTTTCGCTGTTCATTAGACACAGGCGGTCAACAGTAATCACAATGCCAAGCCAGGAACTGCAGGACCAATCAGCAGGGAGCTGCAAACTTACTGGAAATGTGCTTGTTTCAACTCACTCCAAGAAAAGCCTTTTTTTTCTTTTCCTCTTTTTCTTCATCTATGACATGCCTCAGTTTTATACAATGGAGCATTGCACTGAAGACAATGGCCCACCAAAGACCAGAGTGCTTTGAAAGACTGAAGAGTTTAAGCTCACATAAGAGACAAAGTGAATCAAAGACAAATTTGTATGCATCACTCGTGAAGAGGAAGACATTTAGAATCAGATTTTGGGGGAAAGTATGCAAATATTTAAGCTTGTCTTTATTCTTTTTCTATGAGTTCACCAAAAGCTGCAGTAGTTTACTATAGACGAGACCTAGCTCAGAGGGTAGGCTTAACTTCTGTGAGGAAAACGGAGGTCCTTCTTTATAAGTTGTGTTAAAAGTAGTGTATCAGACTTTTTAAACTGTGAAGTCCAGTGATAGCGTTTAGACACATAAAGCGCAATTGGGGGAATTAGCTCTTTATCATTTGAAATCATTTGAGAAATGCATAGATCTAACAATTTTAGTCTGTGTTTTGTATTTAATTGATTGTTTCTGCCAGTAAACCAATGGAAGTTGATTAACGATCCAAATTTTGATCAATTCTTTCACATGAGCTTGAAAAACTTGTGAGTGTGATATTCCATTTCCGAGATGTTCCATTAAATACAGAACATGTTTTCCTTTTATCAGTTCAAAGTACTGTAAACTATTTAATAACACACACACGTTCTTAAGGCCAGAAGTCGTGTTATGACTAACCCTGCAAATAGCCAAAGTATTGAAGCCAAATCTATTACTAGAGGTGACAATCATCTACGTAACTTATGAATTTTTCTTCTTTGACTTTTTTTGGTGAGGTGATTTTTTTTTTCAGCACTAGAAAATATCTCTTGTCACAAACTTCCGATATGTGCCTGGGCCACAGTGATCTGTATTATTTGTTACTGGATGTACATTTGATTTCCTGTTTCTTTGTATTAGCTTTACTGAAATTTATATATGTGTATCAATCTTGTACGGAAACTGTATGGTTGTCTTTTGGCTTGCATGTGCCTATTACACTGCCTGTCCACCTAGCTATAATTTGTATATAAGGTTTTATTGTTCTGTTTCTATGGGCTGTTATGTTAGAAAAATAAAGATAAATTAATTGCATCCCGTGTAATCGTTCATTTGGTTTTATTGTTGATTTGTTTTATGGATGTATAAGAGAGAAGAATAAAGATAAATGAATGTCATGCTATCTGCTCTATTGCAGACACATTCCTTGAGCTATTTGAAGTTGATGTGGGTAGTTAGCAGCCTGGCATTAAAGAAAAATGTACAAAATTGTACTTTTCTAAGCATCTGAATTACTCACTCATTAGATATTAACATCTGAAGAGCCCTGAAGTGAGGAATCATCTTCATGTAGCATCAGTGTGCATTCCTTTATTCATAGGGTGCCATCATACGGTGACACGGAATAGTGGAGGTAAATCAAGAAAAGAAAAGGAGTTAAAAACGATCGGAAAAATCATTATCAGGTGAAATATGTGAGAATCTCATAACCTCTATAACAGTAACACTGCTGATTAAAACCATAGAATATTAGTGTTGTTTGCTAATAAATTTGTTGTAATAAATTTTCATCATTATTTTGAGTTCAATAATTATAGTATTAAAAGGTTCACAACCTGAAAAATTAGCTTTTATTTCTTTTTCATTATTTTTTCATAATTTTTTTCATTATTTGTTTCCATATCCATATCTCTAACATAAACAGCCCCAAAAAAATGTTTCTCAACACGTTTCGTGCTATGACCATCCAAAGAAGTATTTTTTGGAGCTGGTGACTCCCTCCATCTTCACTCACCCCAGAAACCCACCGCAGGTCTTCACATTTCTCTGCATGGGGGACATTAACATCAGTTTCAGAAGAATGGCTCTGCAGTTTGCTTCACTTGCTGCATTGCTAGCTCTGCTTCTACTTGTAGTGCATTAGGGGCCTTATCACATAACAGCTACCAAGAGCACAGAAGAGCTACCACAGCCTAGAAAAGGTCTAGAACTTGAATCTGCTCCTCACCGTAAACGTTACGTTAAGTCTTAGTGAAAATTCAGCTTACAGCCTGTGCAGGAAGTTACAGAGAATTAGTTTACAACCAGGCATTACCCCCGTTTGTGTAATCGGCCTCAGTTGTAGGCCGGATTGTGATTGTAGCGATTGTACTTTGCGGCCGTTGTTAAGCTTAATTTTAGGAGATTTTGACTTTGATTGGACTTACTATCAAAAAAATCTAATGCTTGTAGTTGTACTCAATTACATTTCCAAGAGGACATGCAGGTCGTCATTTTTGCTGACTTTTACTTTTCTGCTGTTTGCACTGTGTGAATATTTCACTATGATTGGACCAACAGAAATGGCCCAAAATTACTTAGAAAAAGTCTGCTTCCATTGACTTACATTAATATTAATATTAAATTAGGTTTCGCCTTCTCCTGTAAAGTTGCCATTTTGGAGATACTTGCTTTTCTTTGGACGGTGATGATATCTGTAACTTCTTACATTGTCATTTCGACCTTTAGAATACTTCAACAATTTGATAATATTTTTCTCTCGGAAATCTACTATTTAATTCATTTATTTATTTTGTAGACATCTGGCCAATTTTATAACAATATGAAATGAAACCTGCCCTGACTATGCTTATCTGCCTTTGTACAACTACTGCCCATTAGCCCCACTCTACGGCATCTCACTATCATAAAAAAAGCACATTTGTATTTACATTTCTATACTAGGATATACTTGGGTTAAATGTTGCCACTTTTATACTTACACACAATGAAATTTTTTACTCTATTGAGGAACAATTTGACCCAGTATTCATACTTTCACTAATGTTCCAGGGAACACAGAGTAAAATACGCTCATAGTCAAAAAGAATAGTTGCACAAATATTTGCACCCAGAAAGAATCAACCGCCAGGAATGAAACTTGGTGGGTAGGTTTGACTTCACGACACATGCAAATGATTTAAGTCTCACACTCGGCCGCGCATGTGACATAAGCAAGGACGGTACCTGACTGACCCAACAGCCACAACTGCAGACATTCAGTGAGCTACGATGCCCTCCAAGAGTCATCCTGTTAGGACCAGCATCATTGGCAGACGACTGAACGACGCAGGACTACATACAAACATGGCGACCTGGCACCATACGGAGAGTCACTACTTCTGTATGTGTAGCTCAATAAATATTGGCCATATCAGTCTAAATATATCATAATTTATTGTTCCTGGTAATCTTTATCTTCCTTCCCAATAGCACTGCAATCCCACACTTCATTCTGGGTGAAACTATTCTTTTGACAATGAGTGGATATAAACTGTTTGTATGATACCAAACTGGAGTGTTATATTAAACATAGCTTGAATTAAAAACATAAAATATAAATATGGCAGATTAGACCTATCTGAGAACACTCCTAGCCTGCTCCGACCCTCATACAGAAGGAAAACCAGTATCCAGCTTTCATGGGATGATAACTGGATGACACAAGTCATGCACGAACAAACGAGTAGACAAACACTGAGCTGGACAGACAGATGGATGGACAAATCAAAGCATGAATAAAGGAACAGACTACCAAACAATGTTGCTATAGGGATAAAGGAATGAACAGGCTACAGACAGAAGGTCTCGCCTGCTAGCTTTTAGCTATGCTGGGTTAACTTTATCTCCCTGAACCAATCTCTGATGCTGAAGCTGTGTTGTGTGGGCGGGGCAGGAGACGTCAGCCTTGTTATTGGTTAGAGCAATGCTTACGGGAGTGTTACCCAAGATTAGGAGCGTCCAGTTTAAATAGAGAGGTGATGAAATGTTATATTGGTAATTTATTGGTCATTGGGATATTACTCAAAGGGTACACTTAGTACATGTTTACTATTTAACTTCAAGAACAAGTTTAACCTCATTATAAAGAAAACACAGATTAAGGTTCCCTGGGTCTCTTCAGTTTCCCTATACCAACACCAATCCCAACCCCTGATCATGGACAATTGGTCAGATACATTGTTGGATTAAACTGTGTTCATGCTTTTGTGTGGAGATCGGCGTCTTCCACAGTTCTCTTAATGAGCAATGGCTCCCTCTGGTGGAGCATCAAAAACACATGGCAAAGCAGTGTAAAGTGTTTCTTAATACCTGTCCTGGAGGACCACTGGCCTGCCCATTTTAGAGTGCCCCACTTTCCCAAAGCAACTGATACAACTAACTAATAAGCCCTTCCTGAGGTCAACTTGCTGTATTAGAAAACCACATGCAGGGCAGTGGTACTGCAGGACTGAGACCCACTGATACAGTATACTGGGCTCATGTACGGTAACCCGATCAAATCAAATCAGTGAGGCCAATCATTCTCTGAGTAGAGAGTTTTTGAGCCATTTGTGATTTTCACACAGAGGAATTTGTATTCCGCATTTAACCCATCCATGAAGTGAAACACCCACATATACACATACACACACACGAGGGCAGTGAGCACACTTGCCCGGAGCAGTGGGCAGCCCTATCCATGGCACCCGGGGAGCAGGTGCCTTGCTCAAGGGCACCTCAGTCGTTACTGTCGGTTCAGGGAATCAAACCGGCGGCCCTACAGTCGCAAGGCTGGTTCCCTAACCTCCAGCCCACGACTGCCCCAAATCTGATCTCATCTACATTAAAGATAGTACATATTAATACCATGTATTAGTAGTAGTATCAGTTCTTTGAAGGTCTCAAGTCTGCTGTTCATGTTCCTTGGTGGTACAAGCTGTCTAAGCCAGTGTTCCCAACCCTGGTCCTGTAGGCACCATGCCCTGCACATTTTAGTGGATTCCCTGCTTTAACATGCCCCCGGCAACTCTAAAAGTGCAAGACAAGCACTAAAACGTACAGGGCAGGGTGCCACCAGGACCAGGGTTGAGAAACACTGGTCTAGGCAAGCAGTCTAGTCATGTTATTACAACTAACCCTCACTTTTAGGCAGATTTCTGGGGAGATAGTCGCCAAATCCGGCAAACATACTCACGGTGCTTCCTGCTAAGTGCCACCATTCCACCCACCAAAGATCAGAGTCACCAGGTGTATAGCACTTATTTGACCAGGCTGTGTTGACAGATGATACTGGAGGCTCCTAAAGAAGAAACACTCCTACCAGTGCTCAGCGCCCTCCACGACCCACCAAAGTGTGGCTTTGATTAACGCATACGCTCCCTTCATGCCCTTGAGTAAATCTACTCCACAAAGCAAACGTCAGTGACTCAACTCACAGAGGTTTGTTTTCGAATGTACATTGAGGAGAGTTCAGCGAGGTTGACTTATACACTACACTCATTATCCGCAGATCTTTAGGAATCAGGAAATCAAAGAGCTTTGAACAACAAAACACCAACTCAGCTGACCTCATATTATATTACACATTATATTTATATATTACATTTTTATATAGCAATGCATTTCCATGCTGATGCGACTAGTACACCTGAACTGCTATCTGTGCAACTGACCTAATTTACTACGTAGTTCTCAAGTGTGATGACCAAGTAGCCCCTCCTGTGTAGAGATAATGCCATTTACAAGCTTCTAAGGCTTTTATGTTCCGCTGTGACTCATCGCTGATAAGATTATCCTTTACAGTAATGATGAACCTTTGCTCAAAGTAACTGAACAAAAAGTGGGTTTGATTATTAAAACAATAGTCAGGAATCTAAACAGAACCTAAACACGTCCAGAAAATTAGCCAAAACAACAACTAAAACACGAGCCGTTGGTTAGTATATTTCCTGAGACTTTAACCTGTTCCTATAAATACACCAGCACATGTTTATACTCTTTAGATCATAATTCATGCCACTTCAGTGAAATTCTAAAAAGAATATTATTGCTGTCGATCTAAAATATCTCAAAATATCTCTTTTGGTGGTTTTTAGTGTTCTGCATATCACTGCTGGCCAAAGAAAACCAGTATCTCCAAAATGGTAGCTTTACAAGAGATGGCAAAAACCTAACTTAACTTAAATGTAAGGCAATGGAACCAGACGTTCCAAGCAGTTTTGGGCCATTTCTGTTGGTGAAGTGTTCACACAGTGTAAACAGCAGCTGCTGTATTTAAATGATGCATAAAAGTAAAAACCAACAAAAATGGAGATTCATGTTTTTCATTGGACAGTGACGATATTCTGAAGATGTCCTTCACAATGTGTGAACATGTCACGATATTTGGACCAATAGAAATGCTTTCAAATTGCTCAGATAAAATCTCTTTACATTATGTTACACTGGGAGTAAAGATCATTTTTACTCTCCCAGAAAGTTACAGTTTTAGAGGTGCTTGTTTTTTCTATGGACAGCAATGAAATACTTTTTGCTGAATTACTTTTTTATTTTCCTCTTTTTAAGTGTTGTTGATTGTTGAATCTTTTAAATTGCTTTCTTTCTTTCTTTCTTTCTTTCTTTCTTTCTTTCTTTCTGTGGGCAGCGTCCTGTGGGCAGTGGCCAGTGGGCAGCGGCCTGTGGGCAACATCCTGTGGGCGGTGGCATGTGGGCAGGGGCCTGTGGGCCGGGGCCCTGTGGGCAGCGTCCTGTGACCACTGATGAAGGACTAGAGGATGACCAACACAAACTAAGCAGCTGCAGATGAACAGCGAACCTTTAAAAACTCTGAGTCTGATCCACGTCCTCTACAGGGAGCATGTTTTTCTGTGTATAATTTATGTTTATTTATGATATTTCTGTTGTCAGTGCACCAGTCAGTCACAGTTCACTACAGGAGTCTCTAAAACACATGTCACTCAATCATTTTAAACTTGTAGTCTCTGGCAACCTGCAGACCGTCTGTAACTGTGGACTGTACTGAAAATGAGGGTCAGGTCATTTCTGAGGGTCAGTGTATTTCTGAGAGATAGTAAAGCGGGATTGCTTATATTTATATAATATATATTTGCTGAAAAATGCACCTTAATGTTACATATTTGGTTTGTATCATTTGGGAAATTTGTCCTGATGAATATGAACCTACTTTTGTCATTATTTTTGCTTTATTTGAATGAAATTAAGATTAAATTAAGATTAATAAATAATAATTCTGTTTTCCACGTAACAATTTGAACACTATTTGATTTTATTTCTTTATTTATCCGAAATATTTACTGTAGTACACGATTGCTGATATGAGTGTTTGAATTCTGGTGCCAGTCTGCGTTTATGGATGTGCGTGCACATAAAACAGTGCCCTCCAGTAACACTTCACCGGTGGGCTTCCTGTAGGTGGAGTGCAGCGAGGGCAGGGGAGTGAGTGAACTCCGCACTGTTACAGGTGGATGGTGTGTTGGTGGTTGATGTGCTGTGTCATTGCTGCCGCACAAGGCCGTGCCCCATTCCCCAGCTTTCATAGGTCCTGTTTCTGTGTTTCACGCTGACCTCTCTGTGAAATGCCTCCTCAAGGTCTCGACCAGGCTGGACTCTGGAACGCATTAGACTTTGTAGCCATAAACTTGTTATGCTGAATACTGGATGACAAATAGCTTGAGAGTCAACACGGACAAGATGTGTGTGCATGTGTGTGTGGGTGTGTGTGTTATTTCTAGTGATCTAATTTTTTTTATAATTAATACTATTATCACACACTTATTATAATTAATAAGTTTGATTTTCGGTACTGTGAATCTAATCAGAGTTATGATTATAATAGTTGGCAGGCTCTACCCCATAGGCTATGCTGTCACTGCAAATCTAAACAGTAAATAATAATTTATAACTCAATCTAAAACAAATACTACATTTGTAAACAAGTGCTTTTATTCAAGTCAAATGAATTTCATTTCATGTCAATTTCATGTATATCAAAGCATTGCAAAAAGACTGATGCAATGCTGTTCAAAAGTCAGACACCATCTTTCATCTGAACAGTCCTGAAGCTGTAATAAAGGACCCCACCAGTGTTGATGCTGTGATACAGGACCCTAACAGTGTTAATGCTGTGATACAGGACCCTGACAGTGTTAATGCTGTGATACAGGACCCTGACAGTGTTGATGCTGTAATAGAGGACCCTGACAGTGTTGATGCTGTAATAGAGGACCCTGACAGTGTTGATGCTGTAATACAGGACCCTGACAGTGTTGATGCTGTAACACAGGACCCTGACAGTGTTGATGCTGTAACACAGGACCCTGACAGTGTTGATGCTGTGATACAGGACCGTAACAGTGTTGATGCTGTGATACAGGACCGTAACAGTGTTGATGCTGTAATACAGGACCCTGACAGTGTTGATGCTGTGATACAGGACCCTGACAGTGTTGATGCTGTGATACAGGACCCTAACAGTGTTGATGCTGTAATACAGGACCCTAACAGTGTTGATGCTGTAATACAGGACCCTAACAGTGTTGATGCTGTGATACAGGACCCTAACAGTGTTGATGCTGTGATACAGGACCGTAACAGTGTTGATACTGTAACACAGGACCCTGACAGTGTTGATCAGAATCAGAATCAGAATCAGAATCAGGCTTTATTTGCCAAGTATGTTCACACATACAAGGAATTTGTCTTTGGTTACAGTAGCTCCCAGTGCACAGAGAGTAACAACATAACACACAGTACACACACTTCCTAACACATACACAGACACACACACAATACCTTAAATACCTGTAAACCTTACACTATGTGTAGCTGTATATGTATATTAAAGTGCAGAGTGCAGCAGACTGGATGTAGAGGCAGATTAGGGCTTAAAAAGTGCAGTACTAGAAGAAACACCAGACTGAGACAGTCAGTACAGCGGGTGGGGTGGTGTGTGATACTTTTTATAAACAGATAAATAAGATAAATAAAAGTGCAGTACAGCAGAACAGGAAGTGAGAAGAGTGTCCCGAAAGTGGAGGGTAGTGTACAATGTAATGTTCAGCTGTTCATGAGAGTGATGGCATGTAGGAAGAAGCTTCTCTGTAGCCTGGTTGTCTTGATCCTCATCTGGCTAAAGCGCCGGCCTGAGGGAAGACGCTGGAACAGGTGATGGCCAGGGTGTGATGGGTCAGTGATGATCTTCTCTGCACGCTTTCTGGTTCTGGAAGTGTGCAGATCCAGCAGAGTGGGTAGTTTCACTCCAGTGGTCTTCTCTGCAGACCTGATGATGCGCTGCAGTCTGTGGGTGTCCTGTTTGGTGGCGGAGCTGCCCCACACTGTGATGGTCGAGGTGATAACAGGTTCTATGGTGGCAGTGTAGAACTGTACCATCAGCTCCTGGGAAAGGTTGAACTTCCTCAGCTGACGCAGGAGGTACATCTGCGTCAGTTGATGCTGTGATACAGGACCGTAACAGTGTTGATGCTGTGATACAGGACCGTAACAGTGTTGATGCTGTAATAAACGATGCCCAAAATACTGAAAAAACGTGCTTTATAGTTGTTGAGGTTTAAAGAAAGTAATAACTTTCATTTAACAATAACACAATAATACAATCAAATAAATCAAAATCAAATCAAATAAAGTAGTGCATAAAGAGTAAGTGATAACAAGCTAATGAGACAATATTCTGGTACAGCTATATCAGCAGTATTTAAATACAGAGTGAGTGCATTTACCTAACTCTGGTCATTTATGTTATTAAATTGGCCAAAATCAAATTAACAAATTGGCTTTTTACAAGTCTTTTACTTGTGTAGAGCATCCCTAGCTTTAACCTTGTACCTGCACTGTAATTTCTAGTTTATTTGAACATGAAAATACAGCTCAAAATCAAAATGACTGATCAAAATCCTGAGAAAATTTATTATGATGTTATGCTGTCATTGTTTAGCTGCTGCACTCACATTTGGTGAGGTTCTCTCTTTGGTATTCTTGCCTAACTAGAGATGCAGCACTGGTCTACCCGAGGGTGGTGCTATAGTAAATTTGTTCACCCCATTGGGTCTTGAAGCCCTAGCAACTGTAACAAAGCCTGAGACATCTCCAAAACCTTTACAGCATACTATAACAAATTTGTAAATCTAAAACAAAATTGCTGGATTTCAAGAGTTGGTTACTTATTTCTCAATTCAAAGATCAAGGAGGGGATGTGCAAGATCTCCATTAATGTGTAAGAGACTATTACCAAACTATAAAAGAGCATTTCCAGAAAGAAGGATTGTTAAAGCAAAACTTTTGTTGATCAGGCAGATAGCAGCCAGCCCAAACTGAAGTATCCAGCCAACATGGGACCCCCTAAATACCGAGGTGTATTTTACACACTGGGTGCATAAAAGTAACAGAGGATTTACCAAATGTAGAGTCCAGCTACGAGTGAGAGTGAATAAGCGATTGTGTGTTCCTATCATGACACAAATGAAAGACAGAGCTCTTAACTGATATAGGAACAAAAGGGATGGGGGGCAGGGGGGAGTATTCTTCCACTCTACGTCTTGGCAGAGGTCATACAGTGCATGTTTTCAGCCTGCGATGATTCAGTGTGGTAGTGCAGGGGTGGGATGCTGGAGTTCAGGGCTTATAACACAGTCGCCCTCTTGAACCCTGCTTTTGGCTCTGGCCCAAAAACCTCCCAATGGTCCCCACTCTTAGTCTCCTAGCACACAGAGAACCAGGGCCTCCCTCCTCATAAACACACACATACTCACTATCTCTCATCTCCTGCCAGGACGAAAGATGAACTCAGGGATCTCTCAATGGGCCAATGGAGGGGCCAAAGTGACCCGTCAAAGAGAAGTGAACTAAAGTAAGCCCAGGAACATCTCCATGTGTGCTTCCTGTGACCGTCAAGTTGCTAAGCTTGCTTCTATTCTTTGGTATATGATAAACTGACAGGCGAATGACCTGTTGTCAACAGGCACTCTACTCCAGGCTCCCTGCCTTGCTTACCAGCAGCGCCGGTGGTTGTAGTACACTGTTATGTCCTAATGTTCAACCACGCTGACCTCTCACAAACCAGCACAACCTTGGCAGAACCACTGGCACCATATCCATTGGCTGACATGTTGGCTTTTGTAGGGCAATGACAGCACCGCGTTACTTCAGCCCACAGAGTCTACAAATGCTTCTCCTTGCAAACGAGCGTCTATGGACGCCGTCCAGCAGATGAAGCTTTGCCAGGCATTTGTTTGCCGATTGGTACATTGAGGCCAGCTCTGGAGATCACAGAGATCTCTCTTTACCTGTTTGGACCTGTTTGCGGAGACACTTGTTTTGCCTCGCTCCCTGTGTTTTCTCTGCCGACGTAGACCTCACGTTGTGCGCGCGTTCGACGTGTGTATTTACGAGCACATTGTGCAACCGCGGATTCTTCCGCTCAATAAAAGCCCACAGGGAAACTGGAGCCCGCGGTGCTGCGTTTTTTTTTTCCCTTGTGCTCCAACAACATATACTTT
Organism: Semaprochilodus insignis; assembly: GCA_034552555.1. NCBI lineage: Eukaryota > Metazoa > Chordata > Actinopteri > Characiformes > Prochilodontidae > Semaprochilodus > Semaprochilodus insignis. Next base: position 35,782,396 of record CM067476.1, read on the forward strand.
TTACTACTATTGGGTGAAAGGTTTGTTATGGTTTTCGCTCCGACACTTCTAAATGCATCGCCTGGAATGTTCCTAAGCCACGTTCTACATTACAAGAAGCCAAATACATACCAGTGGTAGATGTCAACACAGATCTCTCAGGCTTTTGTACACTAATGGGTAACTGTGCAACAGTTGCTCTCGACGGGACAACTGGTTTGTAAACAGGCATGCAGCTGTCTACTATAAATTGGTAAACAACCTTCACGGCTCCCAGCATGCATTGTTTGAGCCCTAAGCTAGGCGCCGCCATCTCTTAATAAAGCCATCCTAAACAAAGAGGTACGGTTGTGTAGGGAAAGAGGGAAAGAGGGGCCCACTTCCCTCATGTGGGGCCATGCGGGTGTAGTATGTGGGGAGGTGTAATTACGCTGGTGCTAAGCTCAGTGCATGCAGTCATAAATCATGGGTCCATTCCATGGGGGACAGTAATCCTGTGCACGGGCTCACATGAACAAATATATACTGTACACTACTAAAGGTCCTCTTATTTTTATACACCATTTGATGCCCACCCATGACAAATTAGCTTACATGGTGGTTTTGCCCCCGAGAAAGAGAGAGAGAGAGAGAGACAGAGAGAGAGAGAGAAGGCATAGGTTCTTTAAATAAACATGCAGTTGATTCATCTTTCTGTATCATTAACGATGCATAGTGAAGTGTGATATCGTTTCATAACACACTAAGGCAGGCTCTTACCTAACATTAGATAACAAAAGGGCTTTCAGGAGGTCATATGACACTCCTCATAAAAGTTTATGAACATGTCTTAATAATAACACAGAGTCACTTCTGAATGACTTTGAGAACTCGGAGTGGGAGTCCTGCCCAAGCGTTTGTACACACGCTGGGCACGCTGGCTGCAGGGTGGCGTTTTTAAAAGGTTAATGACCCTGGTGGAAGATATGTAGTGGTAATATATTCCACATCTGTCGGGTGCTGAAGTGAGAACACTCAGTGCTGTTTGGTTGTGACGACGTCGATTGCACAATTGCTCTTGGGGAAGCCCAAAGGGTTGGATAGCGCTGTCAACACCTGGATATGAGCTAGTTAAAATCTAATACTGGTCAACACTACTATTCAGCTTCAGTTCAGATTGTGCAATGATTATGCAGGTCCTTTCTTATTACTCTTTGTTGTTTTGACATCTGGACTGATACCACAAGTCAGGCATCTGATATGGAATGTGTTTTATTCTGCCTGGGTTCCATCCTGGTTATTTACAGTTCCATCTGTTGTTTTACACTAACCAGCCTGGAAGTACTTAATAATGACCAGAATTCTGCCGTTCCTGATAAGAAGACCTGACGGTGGTATATGGAGCTAACAATTCATCAATATAGAATGTAGAAGCACAACCATTTGTGCTTGCACACAGAGAAATTTGTCCTTCGCATTTAACCCATCTGTATAGTAACACACACCCACACTTGGGGGCAGTGAGCACACTTGCCCAGAGTGGTGGCAGTCCTATAAACTTTTTAAGACAACTGTTTGATTGCACATGTTACATTATCCCCAGGGTATGGGGAATTAGAAATATACTGCAGATTTACAATACAGAAAGTCAATTACATTTTTAAAAAGTATTACACATGTATATACAAAAGTATTTAGAATGCACATTCCTTTTACTTTTTAAAGAGGAATACTTTTAGAAGTATACAATTTTCAAAAGAATCACAATCAAAGTTTGTTTAACTATTAAATATGGCAGGCCTCAATAACTATAGCCATATATCTATATAACAAACTGTATATCTGTATAACAATAACAGTTCTAAAGAGAACCTCTAATTAATGGCTTCTTTACCAACATTGAGGTCCCAAATAAAACCTGAGGACACTGATAAATCTAGATGATGATCAGCATTTTTGAGGGATGGATAGATAGTTGCAATAGCAAGACATATATTTGCACATAAAATTGCATGCATAATTTGATCACATAAGCTGCCATGAACATTGCGTGAAAATCTCATGATGAATTTAGTGACAGAAATTGCTGGTTCCATTCACTTTCATTAAAATTAAATTAGGTTTTTTCACTCTCCTGTAAACCGGGCAATTTGGGAGATACGTTTTTGTTAGACAGCAATAATATATTAGACAACATGTAGGACAGATTTGTCATGTTTACATGAAAGCAGGTATTGCACTAAATGGAATAACTTTGATTACTACTCAAGATAACTATTACTAGGAGCAGCAGCAGTATTTGCAGTGTGAAGTGCATAGTAAAGATGTCAGTGTAGTGGCAGATTATGATATATTGCCCAATTTATTATTACCAGCTGTCAACATATAGTGATGACTTGTGATTGTGATTCAGCAAAGTCCAGACAGCAGGAGATCATTACAGTCACTGCAATATGGAGACTGGTTGTAGAGCAAAGCAGTCATCCTCTTAGTAGTGGACATGTTTGTGAATGTTAAGTTTAGCCCCAGTGTTGTACTGTACAGTTCATTTAGGACATTAGGAGTATTCCGTATTCAGCCCTCACTACTTTATTTTGCCCAACCCTGTTTATCCTTTGTTGACCAATTAATAAGGTAAGGCTCGTCTTGTTCAGTACATAGTGTTTAAGTCAGCTGGCCTGCTGATCACAGGTCCAGGTTAACATTTTCAGATCATGTTTACTTAGCAATAACATGATAAGATAAGACTAGGTAAAGGGGTACATCTGCTTGTTTCCACAAGTAAATAGGGTGGCGTAAATATGGCTTCTGCGTAGTGAGTCATGCTCCATATCTGGGGTCAAGAGCTTTAACAAATTTGCCACAAGTAGTAGCTCTGCATGGGGTCATGGTGGTTGAATAGCTCCACAATCAGACAGTTGAAGTCTTGGTTGCAGCTGCTGTTTGAGGTACAAATATAAAAGGACAGTAACTACAAGTTACCAACCTTCTGAATTTATGGTATATCTGTTTACATGCATACCAGGTTGTGTGAGGGCAAACATAATGATTTCAAATTCCTGTGCTGACGAGAAACCGCTTCCTAATGTTGAAACTTGACATGTTTCTCAAAGTGAGGGCGCAAAGTCAAGAGAAGAAGAGGAGCTGATCTGGCAGGCTGCTATTGATTGCACCCGTTGATCTATTGATTTGACTCATTTAAACCTCTTATCAAACTATGTGGAAAATGTTAAGGTTTGTGGGTTCATCTCCATTTCTCCCTCCTCTGCCAGTCACACGGACATGTGCTTGTCCATCTTTCTGCAGATTACTTAAGGAACTTTAATAAGGGCTTTTTTCAATGTCATTGATCTTTGTACTTCAAAAAATGATTTCTTGGCTAGTTAAATTCTCTTATGTCTAGTGGATATGTCTTACATCAGTCTTACTTAGTGTTTTATGAATATCATTTTAGGATTGTTGGAAGCCATTTAAGTTTTCAGACATTTCAACTTATTTTAGGTGATTTTAGTAAGCCAAACTTTCTCGTTTCAAATCATTTGTCAACAATTATTCACTACATTTGGCTAAAATCACTTTGTGAAATGTGAAAATGTCTGGAAAAAAGTTCAATAATATCATAACAATCTTGAAAATGAGATGTATATAAGATATATCAACTAGATACAAAGAACATTTGACTGTGTGTTGCTATGACAGAATTTGTAGTTGTAGTCCTTTCATTCAGCCATACAGGTGCCACAATATGCATTGTTCTCTGATGCCTATAGAGAAGGTATGTGACCTTGGTTGGTGTCAAAAATGCCCAGATGCAGACACAGTGATGGTCATACAGAAGCAACCTGTCGAAATGAACACAGACAGGAATATAAACTGAACCTACTATTTAGTTAACTATGCTAACATAACTCGGAGCTTGCTAGTGGCTAGCGTTACTTACACTAGCTACCTATACTCGCTTTTGATCGTCCTGGACATCAACACACAGTAAATCTGTTCCTCACTATGAAACTCTCAGTTTAAGATGATCTGCTTCAGCCAGCAAACACGGACACAATCGCACAGCATGGCTGCTACTTACAGGCTGCTGTTGAGGTTGTGATGAGAGCTCCTCCTCTCTTCAGTCTCTTCAGTGTTAAACGCTGAGTGAAGCTGCTCCATATTGTCCAAGAGTTGAGAAACTGTCCGGAGTGAAATGTGCAGAGCAAACTAACTCTGAAATAAAGTTGTCCAGGGTCTGGTTAAAGATGTGGAAACTGAAGTTGGGCTTCCTTTATACCAGCTTGTTTTGCAAGTTTTCTGTTCCACCTTAAATAGTGCCATAATTACATTCTGTCGACTGTACAATTTGTATCATTTAAGGTGGAATGGAACTTTAGATTAGGAAGGTGCTGTATAGGAAGCCAACCTCAGCCTCACTTAAACGTGAACATCAACCACGGTACGTTGACAGTTCTATGGAAAGAGTATGAAAAGGGCCAACATCCCCTTCACAGCCTGGAAAAGTTCTTTCTGCATGTGTAGTCCACCATTGCTGCTGTTCCCTTGTTGTTATTTCCTGCCTGGTCTAGGATGTGAGCTGATGTATGCATATTTTGGGTGGAGTCAAGGCTGTTACACAACAGTTTAAGATTTTGAAATTGGCCCATTTTACCACCCTTTTTTTCCAAATGCGGGATTTGTAGTTGATGGAGGAGATAACAGTTGAGGTCCATGATATGTCAGTTCTAAACACCAAACTTATTTAACTATACAAATATAAATACAAGTTTCCATTCTATGGCACCTTTAAAAGCTATATAAAAACATTTGGATATGGGGAACATTGGTATAGTTATTAAAGTTGGGTTGGTATTTGACCCTTCATATTTTCAAGTGTATATAGTCAAATGTCCCAGTCCTGTTTGGGCAAAAAACAATAGTTTGTGTTTTATATGCTTTTAAGGGTTAGTTTGCAGGGACAGATTCCTCAACCTAAGATTTGCAGATCTCCTTTTCCACCTCCTACATGGTGGGCACTACAAAACAGACTGGAGCAGAATCATTTCAGGATTTCAGGCAGTGTTTCAATAGCCACAGCTTCATGCGAACAGGAAAGAGCATCAGTCTTAAGATTATTTTACCCAGGTCTGTATGAGATATTGAAATTGACATAAGTGAAGAAAAGAGCCCAGCTTGCTTGTCTGGGCTTGAGCCTTTTGGCTGAATGTAGATACTGGTCAGTTAACATGAGGAAGGGTTTCCATGCTCCACACTGTGCTCAGGTGCTTTATGAATACAAACCCTGTTGTGGCTGTCTGCAGAGTTCAGTCTGTGTGACCTTAATGAAGACTTGGATACAGTTTGGGTATATAATGATCTGGACTATTTGGGTAACTAATGAGTTCTGATGTTTGTTAGGAGAGTTTGCTTTAAAGCTCCAGTTCAAAACTAAAGAAGCAAAGTTTAGGCTCCAAACTCCAAGATGTCACTGAGGTCACTGAGTCTATCAGTAGATTTGCCCTTACTGCTCTCATCCACAGAGGAAGCAAGCAACAAGTACTTCTCTCCACACATGTAGATTGTTTTTAGTGGAATTTTTGAAGTTAAGCTTATAGTTTTGAGTATATCATGAGGGTTTGATGCACAGAATTATGTAACTTTACATGACAAAAAGAAGACTAATAAGGGTGAAGTAAATTTTAAAAAAAAAACCAAACAAACAAACAAAAAAACCCAAAACAACATGCATTACCAAATGGTCTAATTATATAATTGAGCTTTATGTGCTTTACTGTTATTGCCCCAAACAAACAAACAAAAAAATCGGTTTCTTTTTTTCTTGGTGAGGACATTAAAGGGTTTAAACCCACCCACTCACCAGTTTTCACGAAGATTCTGACATTCACCAGTGTTTTCTTATTTGGGATTTATTCTTAAGAAAGAACTGAACCTACACACATTCAAGAGCACAAAGGTGCAAACAATCCTATGGTTTAAAAATACACATCATGGATCTACTGTAGACATTTTCTCAGGACCTTTCTTAACGACAAATAAAAGAAAGCATTTAGTAATCAGGCCCTGTGTTTCATTCTTCTAGAAATGTACAATTTTGGAGATATAAGGTTTGCCAGGCATCCCCATTTCCCTGTGGAAAATGTTCCCGGTTTTAACCGTGAATTGAAACACAAGACCCGGCATCAGAGCAGAGAGGCAGAGCATTTTCCAGTCATTCATATATGACACATGGCATGAATCGGTCAGCTATAACATTATACCACCTCCTTGTATCTAAGCTCATTGTCCACATTATCAGATCCACTGACCATATAGGAGCACTTTGCAGTTCTACAGTTACAGACTGTAGTCCATCTGTTTTTGGTACCCTGATCTTCAATGGTCAAGACCTCCACAAGACCACCTACAGAACCACCTGTGACGTGGTGTGTTACGCTGGTGTGAGTGGATCAGACACAGCAGTGCTGCTGGAGTTTTTAAACACTGTGTCCACTCAGTCCAGTAGTGACACTGAGGTGTTTAAAAACTCCAACAGCTACCTCCACAACACACACTAACACGCCACCACACTGCAATGCTGAAAATGACCCAGTCCCCAAATAATACCTGCTCTGTGGTGGTCCTGTGGGGGTCCTGACCATTGAATAACAGGGTAACAAAGTACACAGACAAACAGATGGACTATACTCTGTAATTGTAGAACTACATAGTGCTTCTATATGATCAGTGGAGCTGATAAAATGGACAATGAGTGCAGATACAAGTAGGTGGTTTTAATGTTAAGGTTGATAAGTGTATGTTAATACATCAGTCATGCCTGTCTCTCCAGAACTGGAGCTAGCCCAGGGGTGTGTATAGGGTCTGGCTATTGGACTAGTAACCATGGGTCTTCTTTCGATATATCATGTGAATATGAATTATGGGCTTTTACCACCACTAACTCTTTAGTGCTATATGTATTCCAGCCTCATCCCTGTCTAAGCCACTAGACTTGGTGCGTTTTAAGACCCTTTTTACATAGCGACTTTATTTCTGCAAAAGCGACAAGTGACAAATCCTGCGAGGGAGAAAACAAGAAATATAAACCTTCATAGGAATGTAGTAATTTATTTTCATTAATGCTGCTCTTTCTATTTTTCCCCTCATGCTGAGTGCAAAACATTGGATATTTTAATGATATATTGACGACCAAACTGGAAATGTCCCCAGCTTTCATATCAGAAATCAGGCCACCTTATCTTATGATAAGTTTAAACTTATAGATATCACATTCACAACCATGAGCGAACCCAAACTTATAATTCATGCCCTAGTAGATAATGGTGAGTAGGTGGTATGTGTTATGTGATGAGATAAGTAGAGAAAAGGTAGACTTTGATGTAGGTCTCTTAGGCAGGGGGACGCCCCCGGCCCCTCCACCTCTAGCGCAGCTGTTTGTGAAGGAGGTCAGTAGGTTCACGGAGCTTTCCTGAACTGAGCGCCCTTCACCACAAGTCATCCATGAAATACCACCAAAAGAAGAACCACTGACATGACATGCTACTCATACTCATGTGTATGTAAGTATGTTGTAAGCTGGAGAATGCAAGAGGTTCATTTTGTTTTTCACATTGTAGGAAAATGTATGTTGACACCAAAATTTGGAATGTAACTCTTAGAGGGGTGAACGTAGGTCACATAACAGACTGAAGAAATGATTTGGCTTTGGGGGCAGTTTCTTTCTCCTTTTTATCTATTAGGATTAGATAGCTGGTCAGCAAGACAAATGGCTTGTATATGTAGTTGCATGTACATGTGCCTTGCATACGGTCTGTATGTTTTAGTATATGGTCACTGACCAAGGAAAACCACATTTTGTAACAAAAAGCTTACTAAAAACGTACTTTTGTTGTTCTCTGATGGGGACATTTTAAAAAAACACAATCAAAATACACCAAACCATGTAGTTGAGTTAAAGTAAAGATCTCCAAGGTAAAATACTACTCTAGTAAAAGTAGAAGTTCCTCCCTTTAGACCGCCACGTGAGTAAAAGTACTAAAGTATTTACCTTCAAATGTACTTAAGTATGGAGAGTAACAGGAGCATGATTTATTATGGCTCTAATGTCCTATTATCATTTCTGGAACAAGACTCTTAATCAGCTCAGTGTAGGTGAAGAGACTCTAGTGTCTCTCAGTCCACCAGTCTTTAATAGAAGCTCATGAATTAGTCTGACACTGATGTCTATTCAAATGATCATAAGAACAAAACATTACACTTACTGAGTTACTGTACACCAACACACTACTTACAGCACACTAACACGTTACATTTACTGAGTTACTGTACACCAACACACTACTTACAGTACACTAACACATTACACTTACTGAGCTACTGTAAACCAACACACCACTTACAGTACACTAACACATTACACTTACTGAGCTACTGTACACCAACACACCACTTACAGTACACTAACACGTTACACTTACTGAGCTACTGTACACCAACACACTACTTACAGCACACTAACACGTTACATTTACTGAGTTACTGTACACCAACACACTACTTACAGTACACTAACACATTACACTTACTGAGCTACTGTACACCAACACACCACTTACAGTACACTAACACATTACACTTACTGAGCTACTGTACACCAACACACCACTTACAGTACACTAACACATTACACTTACTGAGCTACTGTACACCAACACACCACTTACAGTACACTAACACATTACACTTACTGAGCTACTGTACACCACTGCCATTTACGTTGAAGTTTACATTGAACCAACAATAATTTCACACATTTAAACCACATTAACACTGTTAACGTTAAATAAATGTAAGAATGTTCTCCCTTCTCCTACAGAGTGGAGAGGTCTCCTAAGGACAGCGAAGATGTTGATTTTATATCATGCTTACAAGCAGTTGGTAAAGATTGCATGCGTGCATGAGGGGTCAATAAATCAATGGTCTCAGATAATGCCGGTAAACACCTTTCGTCAAGAAAGCCGAATCTGATGTATTTGGAGCTGTGTGTGTAGGTGTATGTCAGTGCACACATACATGTGTGTCAGCTTGTTACCGAACCCACTGACCTTGTGTCAATCAGGGGCAGCATGCTCGAGTCAAACGCAGTTCAGTGCTCTGGTGCATGCACTCGTTCACTCCCGCTCTGAGGCCCTGTTGAACCTGCTTTTATTTGTTTGTTTCTTGTTTATTTGATTGGATTTGTTTGTTTATTTAACATGGAAAACACACATTAACCAACATTAGAATGGAAATTTGTTGAAATTTGTTGTTATACAACAAATAAGTAAATAGAAAACAAATTCGCAAATACAAACGATTACTTTTATTTACGCTAGCAGTCGTTACTGTTATTATTATTATAGTGACATACTGAATGTTGGAATAACTGAACAGCGGTGGCACCCAACTAAATGAATGTTGTTGGTGATCCTAAAGACTCTACAGGGTTACACTTAACAGTTCTAACTGTTCCAACAGTTCCAATACCCAATTTAGTGAATGTTCATGATGGACAGACCAATAGAATTAGTCCAAAACTGCTTAGAAATAATCTTGTTAATATCAGCCTCCACTGCAGGTTAAGAAAGCTGTTTCATCCTCCTGTGAAGTTCCATTCTGGATGTTTTTAAGGTGGACTGCATAATTCTATTATTTTATTAGTGCAGTTTTATAGTTTGATGTCTTCACTTTTATTCTAAAGTATAGCCTTAAGCTAAAAATTAGGATGACCTTCTGTGAACTTCTAAACTTTTGACTGGTACTGTCTATATACTATATATACAATACATGTACATTCTGAACATCTCTGAAGAATATCAGACTGGTTTCAAACACAGTTCACTTTCTTAAGCCTGCAGCAGCTCTGCCGGGAAACGGCTATGTGTATCAAATCAAATCAAATCAAAATCAAATCACTTTTATTGTCATGTCACATTTTCACAGGTGTGAAGGTGAGTGAAAAACTTAGGTGCGAAGTCCCTTACAGTACTTAGATACAAAAAATATACATAGACAATAAATATAGACAATACTAATCTACAAAAAAAAATACAAAAGCTCTGTTATCCTAATATACATTATAAATTATATATATTTATAAACAGTAATATAAAGTTATGAATAAAACCTATGATATATCCAGATGTACACATATAGCACTATGGTAAGGCTGAGGTAGATGAGAGATGCAGGGTATATACAGGGCATAGAATATATATGCATATATACATACACTACAGATATACAATATAGATGAATATAACAGTATGTCAGTCTATATGTGCAAGTATAAATATGTAAAGTGCAGAGTGATGATTGTCCATGGAGATCCTCATTTAGATCACAGTCATATCACAGTCATAGCAGTGATGATACAAAGTGTATTGATATCTGTTTCATCAATCTGAGATTGGCTTAGTAGCTTGAATTTAACCACTCAGGTTATGCTGTTGCTTGGCCAAAATATGCTCTAATCCATGTGCCAAAATCCCAAATGCTCATTTTCTGTTATTTAATGATATGAATGTTATGAGCATCTGTAGAGTGTAAACTGTTCAGCAGGCAAATTGAGCAAACAGTAAAGCTCTGAAGTGCACTGAGAAAAACATACGCAACTCCCTCGTAATTTAACACTGTTCAGTTCTTCAGTGCGGAACTGAATACGGGTGTAGTGTCAATATGTCACAACAGACCAAACTGAAGACTGAAACTGAACTGAAGACTGACAGCTCTGCACCAGACAAGGTAGGTCTGACAGCAATCTTAGTTCAGCACTAGCAATAATAAATATTCAAACTGACATTTAGTAAATTCACATAGTCACAGTTATTGTATGATGGATCAGTGAGCTGCATCTCCTCCACACAAACTAAGGAAGGCCTTACTGAACATCCCACCTCCTAGCTGAAATGTTTTGATAGTAGGTTTATGAGTTTGACTCTGTTCAACGGCAGTATATGTAAAAAAAGTGACTGTAAGTTTCACCGTAACTGAGAAAACTGCTGCTGGACGTTTTACAGAGTTTCTTTCAGATTTTGTTTACAGTTCAGATTTAATCAAATCTGCTGGGCGGGTTGATGTTAATATTGTAAACTTGGAGGGTTCTGTTCTGTGAGGAAAAGAGGAGGAACACATACTAGTGCTATCTCGCTGGTCTCCATTGGTTTGCTAGCTAGGCTCTCTTTCCTAGCCACAACCACCCACTGCAAAAACCTAGCCCCGTCCTTCAAAATAGAAGTCCCAGAAACTAAACTTCTTATGACTAAATAGCTTAAAATAACCTGAAGCAAGCAAAACACCGGTGTGCACTGACACCATAATCCATTAAAAGTAAATGATACTTCTCACACAGGTGAAAATCAACACATTTAGCTGAACTCATAAAAACGCATAAAGCAAAGTAAACAACACAACATATGAAATGTGAGATATAATCAAATATTATGTTAACAGTTTTGGGTATCCTTTTTGAAATCAGGTCAGTGGTTGTCAGACTTATTAAATCCAGATTTATTAAATTGAGTCCAGTCGCTCAAAAGAAAACACCAGTTTACCAAAAGTAAGTTTACCTCAATGGTATTATGGAGTGAGCCCTTGACAGTGATCAGTGATCTTACGGTGTGTTTGGAGGGCTGCTATTCATCATCATCACAAAAACACAGTTTTTTGGTATTGTAAGTGTGAGTATAATTCTGCCAAGCAGTCTGCAAAAAACTGAGCCGAAATAATCCACTGGAGGCTGTTTAAAATGCAGGTGCGAAAGACTGAATTGCATCATGGTTTGCATTGATTGTGCAAGTGCTTTTCTCCACTGTCGTGTTTTTGACTTTGTTTTCGTTTTTGGTTCTGTTTTGAAGAAAGATTTAGTGTTGCGCAATTCAAAATCCCCCAAATCTTGGTTATAAAACGGCTAAACCAAAACTTAATGCATGAAAGGGCCTTGTCCATAACAACTGGAATGTTCCACGTGCTAATACCGCCAAAAGGCCAAATGTAGCCAACAAAGCCCTTGGGTGGCTTTGGTTCTGTCTATAGTCCAAACAGCGTGCTTTTTGCCAAAGTGATGTTTTTTTCTGTGCACTCTGGAGCACTCTCAGGGCTAAAGTCTCAGCTATTTTGTACATTTTAGGAATGAAACTCCAGTGTTTATCTTCACTTAGAAATCTGCTGGGCTAAAATCTAAATCATTATATACTATTCATCCACAAAGTTATGAAACTATAGTGGTTCTTCACGTTGTTTGTCTTGTTATAAAACAATGTCATTCAACTGACTGTCACCTCTCCAATACATGATCACATTATTCCTGTTACCTCATGTTGCCCCTAATACATATTGCCAAGCATTTATTCTTTATTTCACTGTTATATTCCTATCATTTTTGGCATGTAAAAAATAGCATACTGTTAAAAACATATATTATATGGATGTACAATATAAAAAGGTTTCAAATATACACCCACCAGTCACTTCATTAGGTACACCTTCTTGTGTCTACACTTATTGTCCGTCTAATCAGCTCCACTTACCATATAGGAGCACTTTGTAGTCCTACAATTACAAAGTGCTAACAAAGTCTGCAGAGAAACAGATGGACTACAGTCTGTAATTTAATGTAATATAGTAAGTGGAGCTGATAAAATGGAGGTGTAAGTGGCCGGTGGGTGTATTGCACTTGCAGATAGGAACTCCCCTCTGTTTTACAGCTTGTTAAGCTTCCAGCCACCCAAGAAAATTCTGCTCAAAGTTAATGTTTTGAATATGCACATGTGCTTATTCTGGAATTTCCTGGTCACTTCATGCTACCTGTAACCTGAAAAGATTTTAGCCACATGCATTTACACTTGGTAGTCAAATGAGTCTGCAGGTCCAGTACACCACGGCAAACCGAACTGTGTCAGTACAAATCTCACATCCGGATTGTTATGTACACTCTATGGGATTAGGAGAAATTCTTTTCGATCTTGTATTTGCCCTGTGCTTCCATGTTTTCTGCGAGAGCATGTTTTAAGGAGTTTGTAGTACTCACAGTGAATGACTCCGTTCCCCAAAGGCCTTCCTTTTGCCGGCAAATTCTTCATAACAGATCAGATATTTTCAACCCATAGAGATGCGTAATCCAGGGGAACAATAGACTATAGGATCTAGAAGGAGGCATTCATTCAAAAATCTGTGCATGGGACATTTCCTGAAGTCTCAGACTTCAGGAACTCTGCAATACAGAGCTTTGTTTCCCCATATCAGATCATAACTCCATCATAAATCCATCAAGTATCACTTTACCTACCTTCACTCTTTTCATTATGATTGCATTGTGAGTTAGCACCCACTTCCATTCTCACCTAGTGGAAGGAAACCAGTTTCAGAGAGAACGGCATCACTGAGCTAATTAGCAGCCTTTGCAGGAAAAATAGGCTAAAACCTTCCATGTTCAAAGATCAGGGGTAATGGCATTCTGCACACCTCTTCCTGGCATAATTCAGGCCGACAGCCTTGAGAGGTTAAAGCAGTTCTTGAGTAGAGCTTGAGTATTTCCTTCACTCCTGCCTGACTGGAGTAGACCATCATCATTCTGCACTGAATATATAAGCTCCCTGGACAAAAAACGAGTCACCATACAGTGTGTGTTTAAGGTGTTAGCAACTTTAAACTCCTGCAGATGGCGCTGCACAAGAATGATGGGGTTATAAATACCTGCGGGATTCATAGATTGAGAGGAGGTGCTACAGTGCAGTGAATGTCTTGTTCCATGTGAGGAAACTGGGTCCAAAGCAGATGTTAATGACTGGTAAAAAGTAGAGTTGCATTTGGGGGGGGCCAAAAGTCAAGTAGCTGAATCTGCAGGTGTATGGAAGCGGAAGGTCTACCAGCAGTGACGAAAATCCCAGTCTACAGGAAATTCTCCTCGGAATTGTGCCAGGGAAGGCATCCACAAAATCTGGCCCAACCACGCAATTCTTTGATGCAAGAGTGGCTGAACATTGATGTGGCCTTGAAACTTGTCCAGTCCATGCCAAATCCAGTCATAGCTGTTATTCATGCTGATAGAGGTATCATACCCCTTCACACCCCTTTGCCGACCACATGCTTTTGGAAGGAGTATTCGAAGAGAACTTAGTCAATACATGGTGAAGGATGTGCTTTCCGAGGATGCAAGTGAATGATGTACTATTGTCATCATACCTTCATCAGCATAATGTTACTTTGGCATTTGAAACCTGAACATCTACCTAACATCGTCCACGTTTGATTTGGGCCAAAATCCGACCTGATTTTTAAATGACCAACTTTTAAATGACTGTTTCAGGCCTTATAGGGCGAATCACATGCTCACCATATCATGTTGTTGTTTTTCTCTCCTGACTCAGTCATGCTACTTCTTACATAGTGCAGCTTTAAGCTTATGGCTCACGTCACATCAATTTCTGTCAGTAAATCGCTGTTTCAGAAGGGTATGCTGTTTGTAGCCAGTGACCTGGTCTCTGGCTCCTTGGTGGAAGATTAATTAGTGCTGAACTCACTGGTAGAGCCAGTCAAACCGCTAGAGAGCTCAGAATTGAAACTATTCTCCTGCACTGCATTCTATTGTATTACAGGGACAGCAGGTGCGCTCACTTGTAGACACAATGTAGACATACCAGGGATGGCACTGGCACACTGTATTCTACATCAGCACTCCTGAAATCAGGCAGTGTGTCTGTGCTGCTGCTCCGACAGTGTATTCTAACCTCTTCTCAGTCATGTTAAAGGTCTTGGTTGGAGCATTCAAGGACAGGTAGCCAATGAAATGAACAGTAAACACAATGATGACTGAAGCTTTCAGCATGAAAACATGTTCAGTAGTAAACAAAAGAAGTTATATAAATAGACGCAACATGGCATTGTTGTTGCTTTCCACCACTGGAGATGCTCTTGGAGAATAAAGAGATTGAAGTTTGATACTGAACTCATGCTGTTTCTTCTAGACTGGTGAGGCGTGAAGTGTGACGAGAAGGCACTGTGCCTTTCCTTGTTTCTTATGATAGGAATGGAGAGCGCAAATTTTTTAGTGATGTGTTGGCCCCATATTTGTTTGGAATATGAATTTGACAGGTTGCATGATCTTATACATTGCTCCTTTAAATATGTACATTTTTACATTTTTGTCAGGAAAATAAATAAATGAAGGAAGGTCTATGAATTTCACACGCTAGTATATAAACTGATCTATAGACTTCACATGGATGGTGATGCTGCATGCAGTCTTATTCCACTGATTTAAATACCAACAGCTGCGCAAAATTAAGCTGCCATAAGCGATTTGCTGAAAAACATACAAGAGTTGGACCAATGGAACGAATGTTCTTTATCACACACTCTCAGAATAAAACATACTGAACTGTTAATGGGGTGGGATCTGCAAGGGTACTTCTTCAGTACCTTTAGTTAAGGAACACATAGTAAAAAAAGATTCGGTGTTTTACCCTCTGTTAATGGGGACCTTCATGCTTTCCAGTGTTTCGTGTATTGGAGCTCTTTGTGCATGTAAACGGTCTGCCAAGTTAAGCCTGAAGTACCTGCCAGAAGGAGAAACACCTTGTTGAAATTCCAACCTGTTTTTCTCTGTTACAGGGTGATGTCATGTTGTAACACAGTCCTTATTGCCTGCCTACCAGCAAGATTGCCATACCCTCACACAACGTACCGCTCCATTCTAGCTCGCCAACATGAATCTACCAACTTGTTCTACTGAACTTTCAGGATCGGACTCTGACTCAAATTGATATGGTTAAACCGACATTATTGTAAGATCAGCCACAGCAGTGTCGGGGCGGAGCTTATAGCAGGATGCTGCTCTGGCAGTGGACCAATAAGTACACAATAGGCAAGCTTACCAATCAGAGCACACTGGTCTCATCTAGCAGGGAGCTTAAAGACACAGGAGCTCAAACAGAGCGTTTCATGAATACAGACGTACAGTATGAGGAAAATATTGTGTTTGGAGAAAGTTGAAGCATGTAAATCTGTTCTAGTTGACCCTAAAAAAGAAACTATGAATACTGAAAATGAGCATAATAGGGCTTCATCACATGATAATTTGAAAGTTAATGAACTTGAAACTTTGAGGCAAACAGGTTACATCCTGAGTCACTTTTATGGTGCATAACTATTTCGGACTATTTCTATTCACTATTTCAGGGTATATTAGAGCATATTGTGAAAGTTGTATTTACTTCAGTCTTTAGGTTTTATTGTACTTTTAGAACATTAGGTCATGAAACGGTGCAAATACGTATGGTTACCCCAAAAAATCTTACTCAGGGTACACAGTTGGGTTTTATGGCCACTGTTGTGCCTTTGAGGGTCCACCTACCCTGTAGGTCCCTGTAGGTCCCTTGATAAACAATGAATGTACCTGCAAACTACCTTTTCTCTGACAGTGTATAAAGCTGAGAGCAAGATGCTTGTATTTGAACTCTGTGGGGGTGAATGTGTGAGCACAGGAGGGGGATGAAAGGAGGGGTTTTTTTTGCATTCAAGCGTTCAGATGACCCATCTGCAAACACAAGGAACAAGCCCCAGTCCGCTCACATTGACCCCACACCATAACGTATAAAGCTGTATCTTTCCAGTGAAGGTGAAACGTGACTCTGTAACGCAATGCCTGATCTGAGGTGTCATCAGTGATACTGTCCCTATGAAAACACTAGTAGCCGATTCTCTCTCTCTCTCTCTCTCTCTCTCTCTCTCGCTCACTCACTCTCCCTCTCTCTCCCCCTCACACACGCACACAAAGACAGGTGATTACCAGGCGTGGGGCGCTCAGTGAGTATTTGGCAAATATTTGTCTAGAGCGCTGAAGCGTGGCCATAGTGTTTGCGCAGCGAGGAGTTTAGCTTGTACTAATCGGAGCGCGTCGCTTTCTGAAGAGAGGGGGCGGCGGTGGAGGTAGGGGAGGGGGGTTATGAGGGTTGGTGGGGGTAGAGAGGATACTTCCTCCGTGCGCGCGGGGTCATGCGATCTTTCTGGCACCGCGCAAACGGATCCATACGCGCGCGGTGGGCTCGACCTCTACATCTCGCGAGCCCCGCTCCTGATTGGACCCGCGTGTAGCCGTGATAAACACAGGCGCGCGTATATATATTGTGGCGGGATGTTGACCCAAACAGAGAAACCGTGTGGACGCACAGCTGACCATGAGAGCACACATCCGCACAGCGCCCCGCATCGCCGGGCTTTTGAAGCAGCAGGAGCTCGCGGGGCTGCAGCACAGCAAACCAACATCTTCCGCCTGCGTACTCGACGCCAAGGATGCTGCAGCTCCTCCTGTTGCTGCTGCTGCTGCTGGGGGCTGCCCCCACAACCTCAACTCCATCCCGGGACCCACCAACTGGCCGCTGCTGGGCAGCCTGGTCGACCTCCTGCGCAGAGGAGGCTTGAAGAGGCAGCACGAGGCACTGGTACTGTATCATGATCGCTATTAACACTAATATACACCGTCTATCTGAGTTATAGGGCTGTCAGTGATCCACACTGAACCCATAGAGACCAGTGGTTTTAAAGGATTTCCACTGAGCTGCTCAGGTTAACTTGAACCAAACACTCCAATATACTGGCATCAGTTAAAACGAGTCCAGTATATGTAACAGACTGTTTTGTTTAGTAATGAATAAACAGCTTAGATAAGACTAGATGACCGTTTCTGAGAACTCTAGTTGTTTAAAGCATGTTTGCCATTCTGTTCTAGTGTTCATGGCTCTGAGTTGAACTGATAAACCTGAACACCAATATGGTGAGATCCAGACGTCACATTTAAGAGTATTCTATTACACTAAAACATAAGTTAGCAAAATGAATATTATATTCACATACACCCAAACAGCCATCCAACTGGGAAATTAAATGGACTTTCTGCATAATACAGATCTGAGTGTGGTTGTAAGGTGGCTCATCATTAGAGACACTTACTTACCACTACTTATTTATGTGCATTATAGTACAATAATAGTCTGAATAGTTTTGGGGACTATTTTGCCATATAACACCTTTCATGTGTCCCTCCACCACAAACGTATTGAAATAAACTGNATGTGTATGTGTGTGTATATATATATATATATATATATATATATATATATATATATTACATTTGAAGTTTTCCTCTCTTACAGCCATCTGCTTTGTGCTCTATGACAAACGATTTGGCCTTTTGCAAGAAACCGTTGATGAAGAAGCAATGGACTTCATCACTGCGATAAAAACGGTATGTGGATCTGGCCATCAGCCTGCAGTCATTCTTTCCCAGCTTCACAGTCTTCTAGTCACAGCTTGATAGTTTGCCAGGTCCTTCATGAAGCCACGGAAGGGTAGTATGTCGGTGTATTATGTTGGTGTGTTGGTGTATTTTGCCACCCTGGCTTCCCTAAGCGTCATAAATGGTCATAAATGAGCGCAAGCTGCATGTTCATTAGGATTTTGCATAGTCGACGCCCATGACATGCCATATAAGGCCATAGCTTCCTGTCCCTGAAGTGCCATTCATAAAAAACACGTCCTGTAGTGAAAGAGCAAAACAGAGCAGAAGTGTTGCCTTCTGCCTTATGTTTATAAGATTCTGAATTATAATAATGAAGAATGATGATAATAATACACTGTAAGAAATTAAGGCTAATTCAGCAGGGTACAAACAGTGTAAATGTACTACAGCAATGGTTTATGGTCCAATTCTATACCTTAAATATTTGTACCATTTATATAACCTATTATCTAAAAAATAGAAAGGCTGGAGACAAAGCCAACATTCACCAGTTTAGTGCCTTTTCTCTGTTGAATACTTAAAAAATTCCTTCAAATGAATGAATCAGACATAGTTCTTTAGTCAGAAAACTGAATTTTCTATTCTAATAAATGCATTAATTGCTGGTATGAAACTGGCCCTGGTTTAAAGTGCACTGGAGCAACATGAAGCCCACTCTATCAGTAGTATACAAGATCATAACACACGTCATGTTCTGCCCTACAGATGATGAGCACATTTGGCACAATGATGGTGACACCTGTGGAACTGCACAAGAGCCTGAACACAAGGACGTGGCAGGACCACACGGCCGCATGGGACCGTATTTTTAACACAGGTACCAAAATGCGCCTTCGTCTGATGACGTGTGACCCACAAAACGCTCCGATTACATTTCCAGTCAGGTGATGAGAGACAAACTTATTGCCTACTCCTTCCCCCCGCCAACCCTCCTCCTCCCGCTCCACAGGGCACCCTCTGCTCCTCTCTCAGTGGAAGGGAGGGGGAGAGAGAAAGAGAGTTGTAGTAAACTGGATGACCTCAGCACACAGAGAATGCAGCCAAATATTTGCTAGTAGCGGGAACAGGGAGTAAGGGGAGGGGAAGTGGAGGAATGTTGATGCAAGGCTGTGTACCCATAGTTGTTCTCTTGCCCCTGCTGGCTAGCTGACTGGCTGGCAAGCACCTGCCATGCATTCATGGCAGCACTTTTCCACCACAAAGAAACAGCAGTAGCTTATCGGTGCTGTACAAAATGGCGACTTTACAGGAGAGGGCAAAAGCTAATTTAATTTGAATGTAAGTCAATGGAACCAGACGTTTTTGGGCCACTTCTGTTGGTCCATTCATCATGAGATTTTCACACAGTGTAAACAGCAGTTGCTTTGTTCAAATGATGCATAAAAGTAAAAAATGAGAAAAAATTGAGATACATGTTTTTCTTTGGACAGCAACAATAAGCTAGACTGCTCCTCAAATCAAGCCTGCCTGAGCAAGCACACTCCACAATGCACTGACACTTATTTGTCTATTTGCACTACACTCTCTCTCTCTCTCTCTCTCTCTCTCTCTCTCTCTCTCTATATATATATATATATATATATATTTATACACATATTCTTGTAACTGCACTGGAGAAGGAGCCTGACTGTGTTTCATTATACTGTGCAACCCTGTACTGGTATAATGACAATAAAGTTGAATTGAATTGAATTGAATTGAATTGAACCAACCCCTGTAAATGTGCTCAGGGTTGTATAATCTGTGCACAAAGGGATGCAAGCTCTTGTGGCCAATTTGTGAAATGGTTGTCTCTTCTGTTCTTTCCTCAGCAAAGCTCTATATCGACAAGAAACTAAAGAGGCACTCAAGCGGACAATCGGATGATTTCCTCTGTGACATCTACCACAACAGTCCCCTCACTAAGAAAGAGCTTTACGCGGCAACGACCGAGCTCCAGATTGGGGGTGTGGAGACAGTAAGTATGACCCCTCCTTCGAACACATGAACCCGACTGTGACCATGTGCCCACCCTGAGCTTGTTTTGCAGCTCTGCAACAATGAACTTGCAATGAAAGACCTTATTTGACATAACTCTAGTCCACCGCTTTAAAGATTAGCTCGTTCAAGCAGTAAAGTCGGTCGCATGAGGTACATCACATACAGTACCCCAAGAACAATGTCGCCTCCCTGTCTAGCTATTTCCGAAATTCGACAACCACTGAGTCGTGAACCTTTGGTGGTCAGTGGTCCAGAATGACCAAGCAAATCCTCTTTCTTTCTCCTTTTCAGACTGCTAATAGCACACTGTGGGCTATTTTCAACCTCTCGCGGAACCCCCAAGCTCAGGACAAGCTGCTGAAGGAGATCAGAGAAGTGGTGCCCACTGGAGAGATACCGTGTGCCGAGCACATCAAGAACATGCCCTATCTCAAGGCTTGTCTGAAGGAGTCCATGAGGTAGGATGTCAATTGTCGTCATTGTCAGGAAAGGACGCAAGGCAAGGGCTTAGATAAACAAGAAGGCTCCTTGGCTGAATCGATTTCCAGGAAGAAATCAATATGGAGTTAACTCTTTTAGAGTTCGTCTGAGGACAGTTTAGCTCTGTATGGTGTAATTTGGACTCAAACAAACACTGAAAGAGTTGTTTCACTGCTGACAAACTCTATATACGAATCAGATTAATAGCATGGCACATCCAGACTAACGGCAAACAGCCAAACAAGATGTGTTTGGCCCCAAAGGGTGGAAATTCACAACACATGAATGATTCATTACCGAAGGCAACATTTAAAAACAGCAAATACATTAGCTGCATCAAACTCTGTTGATGTAAACAGCATAAACGACAAACATCCGCAACAGAATTCTCACATAGGGAGCAAAAGCTTTTCAGCCCTCTCTCACTGAAGCTCTATCAGTATCAATAAAAGCCTACTTCATTCCACTTGCTACCTTCATGAATTTGGAAAGCGCCTTGAGCTAAGCAACCAAACTAGTGGTTTCCTTTAGTTCCGACTCCAGACAGTTCATTTTCCCATAGCCTAAAACAGATCTCCAGTTCAGGTCAATAATCAAAAGTGTCACAGTCACATTGCTCCTGCAGTTGTTTCATAGCCTGACACCAGGTTACCCTCTCAGCTGTAGGAGATTAGGCCCGCTTTGAGAGCCTGAAGTAGAGGACTGGGTCAAAAGCCAGAGAAAAACACTGTGATCATAGGCTAGGTCCCGAGACTCATGTTACTAGCATAACCTCATCACGCTACCACAATGCTTAAAGAGTCATGTCATGAGACAGAAAGAAATATTCCTGGACATTTAGAGAGGATAATACTGGTGCACAGTCCTGGGAATGTTTATGGTGTTTTTGTGGGATTATCATGCCTTGACTAATATGCACTCATGCACGCCACGCCATAATGTGGCTCATACTTCTCGGCTTATGCACTCGCACTTACTTAAAAGAAGAAATTCTCTGTGGAGCAGCACGAGGCTTAGTGTGTGCTTTTTTTTCTTTTCTCTTATTTACAGAGTCTCACCCTCCGTGCCCTTCACAAGCCGGACTTTGGACAAAGACACCGTGCTGGGAGATTACACCTTGCCCAAAGGAGTGAGTGTTCCTTAAACACTGCCCCCTATAGACAGAGTTCAGTAGTTACTAGAACTCAGTACGGAAAATATGACCTGCAAACTAGCTGCAGATAAAAGCAGCTTGTCTTAAGAAAGGTTTGCATTTCCTCATCCTTCCCTTTGTGTTTAATTCCCAGACGGTGCTGATGATAAATAGTCAGGCACTGGGTTCTAATGAGGAGTACTTTGACAATGGAAAGCAGTTCAGGCCAGAACGTTGGCTTCAGGACAAGACCTCCATCAACCCGTTCGCCTACGTACCCTTCGGCATCGGCAAGAGGATGTGCATCGGCCGGCGCCTGGCTGAGCTGCAGATACAGCTCGCTCTATGCTGGGTAAGACCACGTGGTAGTGTTTAAGGAGATCTCAGTTGGAACCGAATGCGAAGACTCTTTTCATCGGTGCTTACCTTTGCCTTTTGGTGTTTTGCTTTATCACAGTTAATTCGTGATTACAAGATCGTGGCAACAGATCAGGAGCCGGTGGATGCGGTGCATTCAGGAACGCTCGTGCCCAGTCGAGAACTTCCCGTGGCTTTCATCCGCCGATGAGGTAGGAACAGCACTGCTATGGACTCGGTATCTTTTTATGTCACTATAAACAACTGTACACACAGAAGCCCTGCACTGTTTTCATTCATCTTTATCTTTTTCCTTCTTTAGGAATTGTGCTCTAGTCTCACATGGAAACATAACTCCACAGCCTTGGGTCCGAAGTATCAATTGGGCTTCATTTTGCTGCTATGTTGTCATTCGCTCATTTTGTCAGAATGTATGAATGTGATTATTTTAGAAATACCTCAGACCACCAATCTTTAGTTTACAGTGTAACTAATATAGACATATGTAGATGTGTATATATATATATATTCCACATATTATATTGTAACATTGTAATTATTGTTATATATTTATCATTATGACCAAACCGACAGAAAGAAATCATTTTGTTGTTTTTGTTCCTAATGACTGCTACACACTACCTATTATATACAATGATTATTTTTATTTTTAGAAATTGAAAACATGTTTGTATCTATATACACTTTCAATGTATTCTAGCCATATAGAATGTATGTAAAACTGTGTAAACTGTGTTAAACAGCAGTGCCATAAAAGAATAATGACAGGAATGTTACATACAGGAATGTTGTGTACATATGTGTAATATACAACAGAAGCTAACACTATTTATATATAATAACATATATATATATATATTTGTTTTGTTTGTTATGTGTATACATACCTGTAAAAACAATGAAAACACAAAAATAATAAATATATATCTGATGTGAAAGAACGCAACTCAGTGATCTTTCTGACTGAATCATTCAAGACCACATTCGAAGCATTCAGAAGAGCACAATTCCACTGTTTGTTAAGATGATAGTACTGTAACACATACAGTGTTGGACACATTTTCCCTATACAGCATGATATAATCATCAGTGCCTGTAAGAAATCACCAAAAAAGGCCTAAAAATGTCTGTTGTTTAGTAGATTGATCTTACGCTGTAAAAAAAATGTAACCTCAAAAAAATTAAAATTACTTTTATTTTCTTAAAAGTGTGAATTTGTTTGTACTGGTAAGGTGGGAGGACATACAGTACCAGTCAAAAGTTTGAACACAGGTACTCATAGATGGTTCTCCTTATGTTTAGCTTAATGCTTTAGTAATAGTGAAGACATTACACTATAAAATAAAACTCATGAATTTATGTAGTCCACCTTGAAAACCTCCAGAATGTAACTTTATAGGAGGATGAAACAGCTTTCTTAACTTATAATGGAGGTTGACATAACAATATTGTTTTCTAAGCAGTTTCGGACCAATTCTATTGGTCAGTCCATCATAAATATTCATTAGATTGAAAGAGTCACCCAAATATTGAAAGTTGAAAGGGGAACTAGAGCTTTTAAATTTTTGGCCACACTGTACTTAATACAGTCATGCCAATAAAGCTTATTTGAATTAAATTGAAGTTATGCAACAGCAACAAAAAAAACCAAATATGTTTTTTGCCCTAAATATATAACTTAATTTATATAAGAGATGGAGATATGGTCAAAATATAATACTGTGATAGAGTAAGAGTATGGTATATCAGGTATATCGGGATATGTATTGTGTATCTCATCAGTTGGAACTGTTAAGTGTAAGCCAATAACCAACGATATCCATTTAGTTGGGTGTGTATAAACTTTTAAGCTCTTCAGCTTTTTATTCACTTTTAAATGTTTCGAAAATGTGTTTTAGTATAGTCATAACTGAGCTGATACCATTCCTCAATTCAAAATCTCTTCTGGTCTCACACCACTGCTTTTCAGTGGGGTTTAGGACTGGAAGGGTCACTGCATAGCTTTGATTCTATAGTCCATATAAGAGCCATATAACAATATATCCATAAACATGTAAGATCTAAACAAAATCCATTCTTGGTTTACAGACAGTCAGATTTAATCTAGGACTTATTGGTGTTTGATGGAGACCATGATGTTATATATCCAAAGCCTTGGGAAGAAAAGTTGCCCAATTATATCACAGATCCGTCACCATACTTCATAGCTTTTCTATTTATGCACCTCCAGTGTCTGTCGCCAGAACAGCTTTGTTTGTGTCTCTTCTCATCCCGACTCCAATCAAATATCTGCCCACGGTCAGCGAACGCCAAGCTCTATGTTTGTGGTTTGGCACCAACAGAGGCCTTTTGAAAAGCCTTCCAAACACAAAGGTACAGAGGTGGTGTTTATTTAGGCAGATCTTGTGACCCCATAATGCAAACTCCTGAGATTGCCCAACTGTGACAGATGGAGAAAGTTTTGTCCTCCATAACCTCCGAGCTACGTAGGAGTAAATCACACCTGAAGGTTCGTTCACAGTGAGTGGGGTATGAAGGACCCCAGCTTTGGTATTATTCAGAGTGATGGAGCTCCTTATGGTTCCTTTGGGATGAGTTGGAGTGATCCAGCAGTGACCAACCCAAATCAGTTCATGACTAATGTTCGGGTTTCTTAATCCAATCATATTTTCTTTATACTTCTTCCTTTTGTACTGATGAGGTGGGAGAACACACACATTCATTTTCCTACTTTTCAGAAATATGTTTTCATAACGACTTGTAAACAAACATTTGACAAACTGATGGTATGTCCAGTAATGCAGTTGGTATTGGTCATTTAGTGTAAATATATCCTCACTGTCCAGAGAAAAACAAGTATCTCCAAAACGGCAGCTTTGGACATCAGGAGAGGACAACCGACTTTAACTTTAATGTCGATGGAACCAGACTTTTTTCCAACCAGTTTTGGGCCGTTTCTGTTGATCCATTCATCACGACATTTTCACACAATGTAAACAGTAGCTGCTGTGTTCAAATGTAAAAATCTATAAGAATTGAGATATATGTTTTTCATTGGACAGTGATGCTATATTATTAAAACAAATTTCATAAAACAGCAGTGCTTCTTTGACCGTGATTTTTTCATGAATTAACATAGTTAAATTGTTATATATAGTTAAATATACAATTAAATTGTCATTATAATTTAAATTGGAAATCTGGCCATATTTCGGAGAACTCATATAATGATTACTCAAAAAAAAGCTGAGAAACAGAAATTTATACTTTGGAAAAAATCTGCTTTTCTCGAAATGCAATAGTGTGCAAAAGTCAGAGAACACTAATTTAAGATTTTCTCCTCTCTCTTAAAGACGAAAGCTTTAGGTTCTGTCTAATCTATCTAATGGGAACAGTTTTGTAATCTATCAGGTCAAGACTGTTAGTTGACCCAGTTTTTCTCTCTTTTAATACATATAAAAATAATAAGTACATATGTTTCTATTTTAATTAGTTTTTATCTTATACCCATCTTCAATTATTTACTATTGTTCAGCAGTCAGTATATATAATTTATTACTTTTAATAAATTATGTTTCATCAGTTCATCAGTGGAAATCTGACCACATTTTGGAATTCATACTACGAGCTGAACAAAGCTAAGAAATGCAAATGTATACCGAGGGAAAGATCTGGGTTTCTGGACGTACAACAGTGTTTTTGGTGGTCTTCCAGGTCTTGCACAATTGTTAGGTGACCCAGTTTTTTTTTCTATTTTAATATATATATATATATTTTTTTCATGAATATTGTAGTATTCATACAATGTGTTATAATGAGTACATATGTCTGTATTTTAATTTGTTTTTGCTATTTGCTATTGTTCACCAGTCAGTATAGATAATTTGTTATTGAATTATTTTTCATCAGTTCATCAATGGAAATCATCACAAATATATTCTTTGGAAAAATTTGTTTCTCGATGTACAGTAGTGTGCAAAATCAGAGAACACTACTTTTTAATGAAAGCTTTTCTTTTGAAAACTGACACTTTTTTTCATCAGTTCATCAATGGAAATCTGACCACATTTCAGAACGCATGCTATACGTATTAAATAAGGACAAATGGATGAAATGCAAATGTAATCTTTGGCCAAAATCTAGCTTTCTCTGTGTATGAGTAAATAAAGAGTAAGTGTTTAAAAGGCCTCTAAATTACACTAATGATAAGCTGTTTTCCTGCAAACTCAAGCCACAAGTCAGGGACAGTTTGTGTGTACGTATAAGTGTGTGAGTGAGTCTGTGTATGTGTGCTTAGATGTGTGCCCACGGTAGGGCCGGTCAGCTGACACTGAACTGACACAGATTCAATGTCATCATGTTCTGGAATTTCACAACTTATGAACCTGATGCTTTGAGAGAAAATACAGGAAAACACTGCCAAGTGATATAACATCAGCTACTGTAACTTTGACCCTGGTTTCTCAACGTCCCTTTGCTTTGGACCGCTACCAGTGTCGTTCACCTCAGAGACATGTGTGTATTCTAAGTCAAAACAATCTGCAATGAGTCAACAGTAGAGTGCAATAAAGTCAAACTGCTACCTGCTGTGTTTGCTGCGTGCTCTGAACTCAAGCGGCCTTAGAGATTTAAAAAACACAAAAGCTGCACATCTGTCTATCCATCCATCCATCCATCCATCCATCCATCTATCTATCTATCTATCTATCTATCTATCTATCTATCTATCTGTCTGCCTGTCTGCCTGTCTGTCTACCTATCTGCCTGGCTATGTATCTGTCTGTTGGTCTAGCTGTCTGGCTCTCTGTCTTTTTGTTTGTTTGCCCGTCTATCTATCTATCTATCTATCTATCTATCTATCTATCTATCTATCTATCTATCTATCTGTCTGTCTGTCTGTCTGTCCGTCTGTCCGTCTGTCTGTCTATCATTTTGCCTGTCTGCCTATCTATCTGTTTGTCTGTCTATCTGTCTATCTATCTGTTTGTCTGTCTCTGTCTATCTATCTGTTTGTCTGTCTCTGTCTATCTGTATGTTTGTCTCTCTTTCTGTCTCTGTCTATCTATCTGTTTGTCTGTCTATCTGTATGTTTGTCTCTCTTTCTGTCTCTGTCTGCCTGAAATTGTCTTTTTCTGTCAGTCAGTCTGTCTGCTTGTCTGTCTATCTTTCTGTCTGCCTGTTTATCTGTCTGCCTGATATTATGTATGTCGGTCAGTCAATCTCTCAGTCGATTCCAAGCTGTTTTGGAGCATTTCATTGGTTCAATAATCATGAAATCTACACACAACACAAAGCAGAACTACCGAGCAGGGATTGTGCTAATGTTTAACTCAAATCACATGAATTACGTTTTTTTTTCTTTTGCAGCCACCACTGCAGGGCAGGTGTAGTTGGCAGTGGTTATACATCCAGCAGATGGAGACATTTCTCTCAGGGAAAAACAGACTTCCTCTAAATTACAGTTTTTCTCAGTCGATTTCTCACACCATGATTTACATTGGCATCACAACAAGTGCATTTCTCAAAACAGTTAGTGCAAACAGCAAAATTCAATGAAATATCTGCAAAAGCACGTACCTGGCTCAGAATTCTTTGTTTTTGCCTCAAAAGCAAATATTTATGTCAATCAACTTGTCAGTGCCATCAGAATGTCTAGTCTGTGTGTCATTGCCTATGAACAAGGCAGTCAAAATACTTAGTCATGTTGTCGGTGCAACTGTGTACACTGAAAGTGTATTCTGAAGGAAACTAGCTAAGCTTCTGATTACAAGAACGCTGCACATTCTGTGGTATATCAGTTGAAACGTTACATGTTACACATAAAATACAAACTTACACAGAACACAAAGTTACATATGACTGTAGGAAGACTGACAGCAAGCAATTGGACTGAAATCAAATTTATACAGTAATATTCTTTTGCTGTACTGTTCGCACTGCAATTTGTTGACAAAAAAAAAAAGTGATTCCGGCTCCATGATACGCTACAGCACAAAAGGAGTAATGAAGTACATATAATGTTCATTTTGGACAAGAAACAGTTACATACATTTCAGCCATAGTAAATGTGTCCGGGGTTTTACCTGTACATACTGGTACCGTAGCTCTTTCACCCTGTCACCTTTTCTTTGAAATGGAACTTTAGGTCATTGCCTAGGTCATTACATGCAAAAGTGCTGAACATGGTGTCATAATCTCTCAGGCATAATTTCTACATTCTATGAAACTTTTTTGGTAAATTTTGGTAATTTATCCTAAATTGATTAAATTGTTCTCAGGTGAATCCTAGCTTTCAGTTAAGAAGGGGAATCTGCGAAGGTTTAGATCAACCAATGGTCAAACAGCTCTCAACCATAGGTCAGAGGTGCATCTCATGAACCTTCAATTGACAAACATATATAGACACAAAACACTGCAGTGTCACAAAGTCTCACCATGGAAAGACAAGGCCGTGTACAGGGTGAACAGCCAAGAAGAGGGGTAAGGCTGCGTGGTGGAAGGCTGAGGGGACAAAACAGAGGAAGAGGTCGGAGAGTCCATGCCCATAGGTTTGTCCCAGATGAAATAAGGGCAACAATTGTGGACCATATTTTAAATCATGCTCTTACAATGGCTGAAGCTGGTCGCCGGGTGCAGCCGAATATTGGAAGAACAACTGTGTCTTCAATCGTTCAAACGTTTCGTAGAGAAAACAGGTATGCAATTCGGAAATGTGCACTCTGCTGTAATGCTGCACATTGACATAAATTCTGAAATGTTATTCAATCTTATGTTTTGCATTTTTGCATTCTTATACCATATAGGACTGCAAGACTAGCTCATAGGGGTGGCAGAGGTCCCATTTTCCCACCTCAACAAGAGGAGGCTATATGTGCTATGGTCATAGCAAATAATGCCAGAAGGCTGAGGGAGATCCAGCAAGCCATTATACAGGACAACAATGTTTTTCAAAATATTCAATCTGTAAGCATCTCCACCATTGACCGAGTTCTGACACCGGATGAGCATGAAACAGCTGTACAAAGTACCATTTCAAAGAAATGGTGACAGGGTGAAAGGCTACGGTACCAGTATGTACAGGTAAAACCCTTATGCATACTGATACATTTGCTATGGCTGAAATGTATGAAACTGTGAATGTTTACTCTTTTTGTGCTGTAGCGTATCATGGAGCTGGAATCAAGAGAACCACTCCACACTTTTATATACCTGGATGAGGCTGGCTTCAACCTTGCAAAATGCAGAAGGTGTGGTCGAAACATCTTTGGCCAAAGGGCTACCATGATGTGCCAGGCCAACGGGGAGGAAGCATCATAATGTGTGCTGCTATGTCAGAGAATGGCACGCTTACACATATTCCCCATATAGGGCCCTATTACACACAGCATCTTGTCACATTCTTGGACACCCTCTACAGGGATCTCATCCCTGATAATGAGAGAGGTGTGATGCAAGAGGATTTGCCCAAATATGTGGTCATTTGGGATAACGTGAGTTTTCACCACTCTAACACCATCAGGTAATGGTTTGCCATTCATCATAGAATGCTGATGGAATTCCTCCCACCCTATTCCCCATTCCTGAACCCAATTGAAGAGTTCTTCTCAGCCTGGAGATGGAAGGTGTACGATCACCAGCCACACCCCCAGATGAACCTGCTGACTGCCAAGGATGCAGTTTTTGAGGATATCACAGCAGATGCCTGCAGAGGCTGGATTAGACACTCCAGGAGATTCTTTCCACGCTGCATTGCAAGGGAAGATATCCAGTGTGACGTGGATGAAAACATGTGGCCCAACAGAGAGGAGCGTCAGGATGTATAGAAAAGAAAGCACTATAATTCCTTAAGTTGTTGTCTCAGGTTGTTTTGAATGTTTAGAGTAAGTTTATAATTTTGTAGTTTTTCCTTTGTGTTATAGAGTGCTGCCAAACAGTTGTCTGTCTTTCCTGAATTTCTATCTGATTTGTTTGTCAACAAATTGCAGTGCGAACAATACAGTAAAAGAATATTACAGTATAAATTTGACTCCAGTCCAATTTCTTGCTGTCAGTCTCCCACACACAGTCATGTGTAACTTTGTGTTCTGGGTAAGTTTGTATTTTGTGTGTAACATGTACCGTTTCAACTGATATACCACAGAATGTGCAGCGTTCTTGTAATCAGAAGCTTAGCTAGTTTCCTTCAGAATATACTTTCAGTGTACACTGTTGCACTGACAACATGACTAAGTATTCTGACTGCCTTGTTCATAGGCAATGACACACAGACTAGACATTCTGATGGTACTGACAAGTTGATTGACATAAATATTTGCTTTTGAGGCAAAAAAAAAGAATTGTGAGCCAGGTACGTGCATTTGCAGGTATTTCATTGAGTTTTGTTGTTTGCACTAACTGTTTTGAGAAATGCACTTGTTGTGATGCCAGTGTAAATCATGGTGTGAGAAATGTACCAAACTGACTGAGAAAAACTGTAAGACTTGGCCCTACAAAATTTTATGGTGTTATTTAAATATTTTAAGTATTTTTGTCACAGTGTAATCTTATTTAGCAGATCAGTTGGATCAGATATGCTGGAAGTAGTGCATACACTACAATGTGCAGGACAGGGGGTCCTCCAGGACCAGGGTTAGGAACCACTGCCTTAAAGCACTCAAGGATGAATGGATTCACCTGTTTCATCACTGTCCAAAGAAAACAAGTGTCTCCAAAATGGCAGCTTCACAGGAGAGACCAAAAACCTAGTTTAATTTTAACCACTTTTTTCAAAGTGATTTTGGATCATTTCTGTTGGTCCATTCGTCATAATATTTTCACGCAATGTAAACCGCAGCTGCTGTGTTCAAATACTGCATAAAAGTACAAATCAACAAAAATGGACATCAGTGATTTTATACATGAATATGCACCAATCTGACTACGTTTATTACTGCAAAGGTTTACATGGAAGAAACACTTCCATGGAAGAAAAATTCGGAGTTAAATACGTATTCATTTGAGGAATTATGTTTTGGTTGGATGAATCTGGTTGGACGAATTTAAACTTTACAAGTTTAAATCTTGTCAAGAGAAATGTCTTAAACTTAGTTAATACCTAATACTTCTCATTTTAAGATCATTATAAGCTTATTGTGAGATTGTTTCACATGTTTCTAGAGTTTTTTATTTGTTTGATTTTGTAAGCCAAATTATCTCACTATGCTGGCAGATAATTTACATGGTGTAAGAAATATGCATGAAATAAGCCAAATGATCTGCCAATATAGTGAGATAATTTATTAAAAACTTATAACTTAGTAAAATCACTTAAAACAAGATAAAAAGCTTAAATAATATTACAATCTTAAAAACTCCAGGAAATATTAGATATATTGACTAATTTCACTTTAAAAGTGACCATTTTTGCACTGTTCGTCTTGTCAACATTTTAGAAGGAGACCAGTTCTCCAGAACAGTTCCTTCTATTGTACCAATATAAGTCACGTACTCCCCTCACTCCTCCCTAAAACCACTACTAGAGTACCTGTGAACCGGTTGGGTTCTAGCTATAATATACAACCAAATTAAGCATGGAACACTCTGTGTCATCAAGTGAATGACTTCAATGACACACAAAGAAATCAAGGGACAACCTGCCCAAGCTTAACAGTGCTTTGAGAACAGAGAAGGGTCAGAATGTCCTCGGTTTTAATGACATAATCAAACAAGTGAAGATGTGCAGGATGTTTGGCTGAAATACCAATGGATTTACAGCTTTAAGTTGCTGCAGAGTTTGGAAAGACAGAAGCTATCAAGGCACAACTGATATGAGCTATTTTAGCCATTGGAGCAATCTCTGAACACTGACCAGTTAGATTAGAGGAATGGTTTGGCAGTCCTGCAACCATCTACAGAACGTTTGTGTATTCATGGTAATAGGGTACATGCATGTTGTCTATGCCAGTGCAGTTCAACACATTACTGCTTCCATGTTACAGCCCACAGACTGTGTACACTCCCAATTACCACCAAGGCCTTCACTTGTAATATGCCTGTGACCCCAGGCAGAGAACCGCATCATGGCCTCTGAAGGTACAGTGGCAACAAGGATGAGACCGCACCTGCTTTACCTTTGAAACTGGACGGTAGGTATCAAAAACAATGGCTGTATTCAAAATGGCCTAGAATGCCTAGAAGTAGTATGTAAATCTGTAAATCTGTAGTGAACTGAAGATACCCGGATGGTGTTCTACTCCAGTCTGAGTTTCTAGTATACAGGTGGAGCTATCTTCATGATGTACTGCATCCCATCATGCACCGTGGCCTCACCAGCTCTCAGCCTGCTTCAGCCGGAGAAAATGGCGGCGGGTAACACTGGGGAGCAAAACGCAGCCAACTCTGAGTATAAATGTGGGTGTAGTGATTGCAGTGGGGGAATGAACCGCAGAAAGTTAAACTATACAGGTCTGAAGTTTAGTAAAAGATGAACTCGCTTTAGAGGATCAGTTTTAGAGTGAAATAGCCGAGGGTAGCTAACAGCTAGGCTAAAAGTATTTCCAGTGAACTGAGCAGCGNGGGGCGTATACAGTATGCAGAATATACTACTGTAGTATGCAGTGTGCTGTATAGGAGTGTCATTTCGAATACAGCCAAAGTGTTCTTTTACTTACATGGTGAGCACACATTACTATAAAGGTCAAAAATAAAAGTCAACAACGTCCTGTCAGTAACCCAAGTGTCCACAAAGTTTCCACTATTTCAGATGATGTGTTCGTCCTTGTAAGCCATTTGACATTGCTGGAATATTGTTTTTGCAGAATGTGTGACACAGGAGAGTGCCTGCTCAAGTTTCACACTCCCCAGAGAGGTGCCATCTATCACAGGGTTCATTCTGCAGTACTGGCCAACATGAAACGGCAGCCTAGACCTCCGGTCAGGACGGACCACCGCACTGCAGCACCTTTTGGCAACACAAAAACTATTTTGTATTACTGACATCACCCCCTAGTGTCTGCCTAAGAATGGTGCAGCATTAGATACTTACTGTGCATCAATATTCCTGGTTACAGACCGTGTAACTTGTTTATTTGCATATTTTGTTAGCATCTCTACCTTCATTCACATGCAAAACCAGCTCTGAGCAGGTATTATCTGGGTAGTGGCTCATTCTCAGTACTGCAGTGATTTTGCCACAGTAGTACATGATGTCCTGGTACACTGTGTCCACTCACTGCACACTCTATTAAACACTCCTACCTTGCTGGTCCACCTTGTAGATGTAAAGTCAGAAGCGATAGCTCTTCTGCTGCTGCTGCAGTTTGTGTTGGTCATCCTTTAGCTCTACATCAGTGGTCACATGAGACGCTGCCTACAGGACGCTGTTGGCTGGATAGTTGTGGTTGGTGGACGATTCTTAGTCCAGCAGTGACACTGAGGTGTTTAAATACTCCAGCAACACTGCGGTGACTGATCCACTCACACCAGCACAATACACACTAACACACCACCACCACACCAGTGTTACTGCAGTACTCAGAATGAGCCACCACCCACATAATACCTGCTCTGTGGTGACCCTGTCAGCTGATGATGTGATGAAATGGGATTTGGCTGTAATCTGTAATTGTAGACCTACACCTATATAACCCATAACCACATGAGTGTATCTATGTGTTAAATGGACATGATAAAATGGACAATGAGTGTAGATAAAGGGAGGTGTAGCTAATCAGGTAGTGAATGAATATGCATATTATTTGCAATCTACAAGATAATAGTATCTTCAGACATACCTTACATGTATATGTGATTCTCTTTCATGGACAACAGGTTACATGTTAGAAATGACCATAAAAGCTGGATAAGAAAAGACTATTCTGCAATAGCAATAACTCTATAGTGAAAGACAGAGAGCCGACGTACAGACCTAGCATTCGCAAAACAAATGGTGGGGACAATAATGTGATGGATGTTTGCAGCACCAGACAGACCTGATGCAAATCTGATTCAAATTTGTTGATAGCAGGACCAATATGCTGACTGAAAAGCTTAAATCATAATAATCTTTAAGTTTGTATGTATATCTGTATGTATTTCACACTAGAATACACAGTAATGGAAAAAGCATGAAAATCTACCTATAGTTTCAGTTCCTATAGCTTCAGTTCCTTCAGTTTCCTTACTTCTACAGTGCACTTTTAGAATTAAATTAAATAATTGATATTGATATCTGATGTGTCAAATACATCAATAAACACCTGAATAAAAGCAATATGAAATTTACACAAACATTTACTAATTTCACTCATTAAGTGTAAAGGCCATGACACACCAAATGTGAAACATTTGGACATAAATTGTTTGCATCTGTTATACACACCAGAAAGTGACACTGCAAAGGTTGCTTTCCACTGTGGACAAGCGGAAGCAGAACATGGAGTTTCTCCACCTCATGCAGGAGCTGAAGCTTTCCCTCACAGTTCAGATCTCTGTAACACGGTCTGAGCTGATTTTGGAGTTGCAGCTTTGCACAGGTCAAAGCACAAATGGGCCAAGTGTCTTCAAGTGCAAATAAGATCTCAATCCTTAAAGAGTGAGCAAACCGTGACACTGGGCTACTGACCGTTCATCACATCATTCAGAAGCTGGAGCTTCCACATGGGCTATAATTTAGTCTTCTCCCAGTTTTTGGAGATTCTGATCCTTTTAGCATTTGTGAAAAAGTTCTGTTTGCTGGAGCACAGCTGTTCAGTCATCTTAGTTGTCATCATGTTAATGCCAGGGACATCACCAACAAAAACTT
Organism: Semaprochilodus insignis; assembly: GCA_034552555.1. NCBI lineage: Eukaryota > Metazoa > Chordata > Actinopteri > Characiformes > Prochilodontidae > Semaprochilodus > Semaprochilodus insignis. The sequence continues at coordinate 35,817,439 of CM067476.1, forward strand.
GCAAAAACTGAACTGAGGGCAAACAAAATAATGTTGCATTTTCTGGGGAAATCAAACACGTTCTAGATATCACGTTCTCCTGTACTAGCTGGAATATTATCCAATGGAACACTAAGCACGGTTGTAAGTCGCTCTGGATAAGAGCGTCTGCTAAATGCCGTAAATGTAAATGTAAATATCATTAGTCAGATACATGTTCAAATTAATTTACTGCCGTCCAAACATTTCAAGGCTGAGTTCTCTATGGTGATCACTAAGACCACAACAGGTTTAGGACAGGCAGTCATATGTTTTGTTTGTTTGTTTGCGTGCTCGTTCGTTTCAGTCAAAAATAACATGAAATAACCCAGGTAAAAATTAAATATGTGTTAATATACTAGAAATGTACATTTCAAGCACATTTTATATTGTTTTGTGTTTTAAGTACAAGTACAAAATGTATATATTACAAGTATAATAATTACAAGTACATTTTACCTCAGTAGTGCTTTAGTGTACTTAATAGAAGTATACTAAGTATAATAATACTAAGATAAAATATACTAAGATTATTATATTTAGTATACTTCTAAGTATAATTATTATTATACTTAGAAGTATATTAAGTATAATAATCTAATACACTTAATCCAAGTGTTCATTATCACAATGGTTTAGTTCACCACTGTATTACACTGGATGAGATAACAGGGAAAATTCAACTGAAAATATTATTTGCTGACATGCATTTAAAAATTCAATTCAAAACTCTCTTCTCTGTTTACAGCTGTAGGATTTTCTCCATCCTCAGAATTGTAACTCTGGTCAGCCAGAGGAGCCACCGAGGAATTCTGACTTGTATGTCAGTACTCACAAGTGTAAAACCCATCTTTTTGTAAAGAGCCACAGCTGCTGTCTGCGTAGAAGTAGTCTGAATCACAATCTTTGTGAACCCTCGCTCTTCACAGAAGTCCATGACCATTTTACAGAGTCGTGAGCCGAGGCCAGTGCGACGAACTGCAGACGACACAATCATTCGGAAAAGTTCTCCATACTTTTGCCCACTGTCTGGAAGTTCTTTGGCCTCCACAGCCACCATACCCATGATCTGAGGTCGACCGCTAACCTCGGCCTCAGCCACCCAGAAGCAGTTATCTGGACTGCTGAGGTAGAAGCCTGGAATATCCCGCATGTCCGTGCGCAGTTTTGCTCGGACCAAACCAGCATACTGCTCATAGCAGCAGCAGTACAGCACAGCTATCCAGGAGCCTCCAGCCAGCAGGGCCAGGACAACCGATTCTCCACCCAGTATACAACCCACAGTGAAAAAGCACAGGGTCACAATAATGTGGAGAGGCTGGATAACAGCATGCGTGAAGGATGGGTTGATGTGCTCCTGCATTCCCTCTCGAAATAAAGCTGTCACAGCCTCATGGTCTGAGGGCTGGAATTTCCTAATCACTATATGCACTGGGACAAAGAAAGAGAGAGAGAGAGAGAGAGAGAGAGAGCATTCATATTTGATCATTTGATACAGAAGAAAACTGTTTAATTAGTATCACTAAAAAACATATTTCAAACTTACCCCAATTCTGCACTCTCATAGCCACCTAACATATTAGTAGCAGCATGTAGTAATTACTGAATAGCTAGTTAGACATTTCTCTGCCTGAATAACAACTCCAGCAGTCTGAGGCACCCAGTACGCACCCAGTGTATATGCACACAAACACACGTGAACATTTTGAGTGCCACTGGTAAAATTACACGTCTTTGTTGATTTGATCCTCTACAGAGAGCACACATATGCCAATTGTAAGGTGTGATTACAATTTAGCTGCTAATTTTAGCATTTAGCACAAACAGAATTTAAAACATAGCCAGTGCAAAAGTCACAGCACATTATTTAGTTCCAAAGCTGTAATTGTGTCCTAATATTTACAGTAAACACCATATTTAAGCATGTTTCCTGTAGAAGATGATGGCTGTATTCAAAATGGCATACTACATACTACTTGCGTACTAAATCTGCCTAAAAGTAGGCTGTAGTATGTAGTATGCAATATGCAAAAAAACTGTAAATCTGTAGTGCACTGAAGATACCTGAATGGTGTACTAATCCACTCTGAGTTTCTAGTATATAGGTGAAGCCATCTTCATGGTGTACTGCATCCCATCATGCACTGCAGCCTCACCAGCTCTCAGCCTGCTTCAGCCAAAGAGAATGGCGGCAGGTAAAGCTGGGGAACAAAACCCGGCCAACTCTGAGTACAAATGTGGGTATAGTGACTGTAGTGGGGTATGTTTTCATCAGAATGAAGCTCAGCCCATTTTAGTGCTTTCCCCTGCCTTAAAGAGGAATTCCACCAAATGTTCTTCCATGGTTGAGATGTAGAATTCATTCAGAGTGGTGACATGGTTAATGGTAGAGAAATTTACAGGCCCTAAAATCTAAACCCCCAGTGAACCTACACGTGTGTTTTATATGCAGTGTTGATGATGGTTAAGTAGACATACATCTGAAAAAAAAAAAAAAAAAGTTTTCTTTGGACTATTTTGCCTTACGTCGCCTACATGTAACCTTCCACTATAAATGAATTAAAATAAATGGATTAAAATACGTTAAAGGCCAAAACTTTATAACAAAACTAGCCGTGCGTCCCAATTCAGCACTTAATACTAACTAGTGTTTGGGTATGTAGTTTATGGTACAGTTATGAATGTCAAAGTTGAGTATACTGAAAAATCCACAATTCAGAACCAATCGATTTCTGAGTATGGTAATGATGGACACTACTGTCCCACAGTGCAACAGGAAATGGAAAGGGAGGAGCTTCTCAAGTCTGGAAAATAAAAATGTGACGAATGGTGATACAATGGCGACAAGAAATGGTGTAAATGTGAGTTAAACCCAAATCTGTCACACCAGCCTGTAAAAGTAAATATATTGTAGTAAACAATATGTTTATTTGTTTGTGTTAAAATAATACTAATAATAATAAACAAAAGAAGCCGAAACAGCCTTCAAAGTCCATCTTTGCATCACTTCATCACTTTCTGTTGTAATATGTTAACACTGTGTGTACCAGCCTGCCGAACTCATGCTATTCAAATTAGTACATACTATATACTGTGTATTATTAGTGTGTAGTATATAACTGAGATGCAGCCTAACAATGTGTCAGACAGGGAGTTTTTAGAGGTGGGCGTCTGGTTCCTTTCATCACCACTGTGAACAATTCGGACTCCATGAGTTTCTCTAGTCACTAGGCTGGTCACTCCAACGGTCACACCCCCATCTCTGCACACACTCCCTCCTAAATGCCCTATATCTATTTTTATTGTATTATTCTACTACTGTTTACATATTTTGCACTGCTAAATTATTTATATTACTGCAGACTTGCACTGTCTGTATGGCTGACAACAGTTATCTTCTCAATTTGCACAGCAAATGGTATAATGGTTACACAGACACTAAGGACTCTATTTTCATACTTTATATTGTATCTTTTGTCTTTATCTGTATTACTCTATCTTGTGCTTCTCTTGTTACTTCTGTGAACTTTGCATATCTGCTACTGGATGTTTGAATTTCCCTGATCAATAAAGAATTTCCTGATCAATAAAGTATCTATCTATCTAGCTATCTATCTACCTATCTATCTATCTATCTATCTAGAACAGAGCATTTCACTACACACCCCTCTGAATGACTGACTGTTTAATTGTGTAGATTTTGTTGGAAGAACAGGTGGAGTTCCCCTTTAACACAGCCGCTCTGTTCTTTCTCTCTTTCTCTTTGTCTCTCTCTCTCAGTAGTCCAGGCCAGTCCAGCATGCAGAGCATTAAACTTACTTCTTTACGTTTTGCTCTTTCCCTCGGGGTCAGTGTCCTTCTCCAGCAGCTGGACAGGCGAGGTGCGTCCCGGGTCCTGGATGTTCCTGATGTAATCATTACAGCGCTCACATGTCCCACAGACTAATGGAATGTTAACCTGCAGAAGCTGTGCAGCAGCTCAAAGATGAAGAGCTGTACTCCGGACTTCAGCTCGACGGCCTACTGTGTTTCCGTGCGGATAGAGACGCTGAGCAACACCGCACTGAACGAGCTGTACAGCGCTATCAGCGACCTCCAAAACATCCGCCCAGACGGACTGTTTATTGTTGCTGGAGATTTCAACCATGCCAATCTGTCATGCCATCTGGGCTCGACTTTTTGGGCTACTAACTTTTTAATGGGCAAACAAAACGAAAATAAAGACGGAGCACGGGAGGCTGGCTGTCACCCGAGTCTACCACTTTATACCGAGCTCCTTTTCTTTTTTTTCTACTCTTCAAAATAAGAGTCCCTAATATACACCATAGGGCTAACGTCAAAATACTTTCCAAATCACAACTAAAATTACTGTCTCACATTACTCACATTGTGGGAAAATAGAAACGTCCACATTCTACATCACTGCAAACGAAAAACAGTGTATCCTTACATTCTGAAGGATTTGAACTCAGATAAGACTCAGGAGAGGTTCTACCTGGCCTCAGAAAAGGGGTAAGAGAAGAAGTTTAGGATGGAGTCAGATGTAAGGACTATATTAATCACATATATCATCTATGATCGTATATATCACATATAATCATGATCACTATGTATTCTCTGTCCGCTTGCTGGCTAAAACATAACCAAAGTACAAAGGGTCACGAAAAGGGCAAGATGTACGAGACTGATTGATGATGTGTGCACTTATCACGGCTAGACTTGGAGGCAGGGGCGTTAAAGGGAACTAGAAAGCGGAACAGGGTCTCGCCTTGTAAATGTCACAGACTATCAGGATGCTCCAGACATGTATGTCGAAAGGCATGACCTCGGTCCAGGAGGGTCAAACGGGCACAAGTTTCTGATTGGCCTCTGGCATATGAGGAGAAAGGTCCTGGCCTTGTGATTGGTGTACACATCGTCAGGACAACGCTGTTTGGTACTATATAGATCAAGTTCAATGTAAAGCAAATTTCAGATCTCACTGGTGTAGTGGAGATCTCCGGAGCTTCGTGAATAAAGCAGATCTGGTAACTCTGTCTCTCGACCCTTGATTTTCCTAAAGGATCAAACGAACACAGACCTGGCCTGGGGGGCTGAGGTCAACAATACTGAAAACTACTTGGCTATTAAATGAATGTAAATATATATATGTATATATATATGTATATATATAAACACATTTTGGAAAACAGGAGAAACATATTCTGCTAAGTTACCCAACCGTAAGTAGCAGTAGTAACAAATTTTCTTACATACATTTTTTTTCACAAAACTTTCTTTCCAAATACTAATTTTTTTTATTGCACAACAAAGTCTCTGAAACGAGTAGGCAGTTTAACTGGCCTGCGGCCCAGCGGCCCAGCGGCCTATGAATCTGACCTTTGTCCAGAGAGGAACTAGGGCCACAGTCCACTCCTGGTGAGTCTACAGCAGCAGACTGCTGAGCAACACTGGGCCGTTCCTGAGGGGATGGCCGTCTCTGAACCAGCCTCCGGGCTGGACCATGACACTGTCTACCATCAACAAAAACAACTGACGGTAAGTCCACTGAGATAGATGGTCTGGAGGAGTCTAAAGAAGCATGATGAGACACTTCCCTGTCAGTCTGCTGTTCAGATTGATGAGGTACCTCTTGGTTGACTTGACCTCCTGTATATGTTGGTGTGAAATACTGATTAAGGCGGTTATGATGCACAATCTGTATGTCACTGTCTGGAGAGTCCTTTCGCTGAATGGCATACAACACACAATGGCCATTAACAGGCTGGATTGCTTGTGTGACTACATAAGGTCCTTTCCAGCACGGTGCAAGTTTATACCCAAAGTGTGCAAGATCATTCAGCCACACAAAATCTCCAACTTTGTAGACTATGTACTTCGCCTCCAATATCACTAGAGCATGTAACTGAAGCAGGCACCACAATTTCAGTCAAAGGGAGCACTGAGACTGGTGAGAGCAGGGACACATTGCAACATAAGGGCAGTACTTGAGACGAGCTAAGTAGGGGAATCCTTTCATTCCGAAACACAAACGCACCTGAGGCTCTGTCAACTAATGCACCATGTGTTCTGAAGAAGTCCCACCCAAGAAAGGCATCCTGTCTAGATTCCCTAACAACATACATTTCTACACTGAGGATGTGCGTACCAAGGTGCAGTGACACAGACAGTGAACCTAAGATTTCTAACTGGTGACCTGTGAGTGTGTGTGCCACTTTTTAGGGGACTAAGGAGGACTAAGGTCTAAGAAAACACTGACTTCTTGATCCTCAATGAATCCTTTAATATAAGGCATCCATGCTGTGGTCTGCACTGTAGCACTATCTGTGTGAGTTTGGGCCACCGTATGTTCAGCTGAAGAATGGCCCCCATCTTCAGCTACCATCCGTTTCCAGAGTGTTGACTGTCAGGAAAGTGTGAACACATTAGAAGGTGGATAATGGGGATGTGCAGCATAATGGTCAGCCTTATCCCTTTCTGCTGAAGGTCATCTATGACAATATGCAACAGTCCGACCAGGGGATCGAGCAACACCAGTGTGACATGGCCGTGTTTGTGCAAGCGTCTCTACAGCTGACTGAAGTTTGTCAACCTTCAAAGCCAGTTCGTTTAGCTGGGCTGTAAGCATGTCAGTGGGAGATGCTGCAAGGCTGTGGACAGAACTAGACTGGGGTGGTGAAGCCACCGATGATGAACCAAGTTCTTTCACACGGACAGGCCACCTTAACAGCCTCCTGAAGAGTGGTAACACAAATCATACAGCTTAGCTTGCAACACAGAGTCAAGTCCAGCAATGAAACGTCTCAGAATTTCTCTTTTAATCGCTGTCATTCCGTAATCAGGGAATTCTTGACGCACGAGGTGGCTCAGTTCTAAATTGTACTAAAGTGTACTAAATAAGTATATGTATATATATAAGTATATTTTAATGTACTAGAAATGTACTTGATATGTAGTTCAGTATCTCTAAATGGATCTAAGAGGAGTCTCATAGTACAGATAATAGTACAGATAAGTACAGTTAGTTCTATTTAAGTACATGTTTAATAGCACTAATGATTATATTAAGCATACTAAGTACATAGTTAGTATATGAAAATAGCACACTTTCAGTACATTAATCATAAGTTCAAGGAAGTATACTAAGTACCCTTAAATTAAATATACTTCAGTGTACTTTTTTCTCCTGGGATTTCATAAACAATCACTCGTCACAATTCTACGGTGTCTTTTAACAACAGACTCTACAGTGATCAACTGGTACCTAGTGGAACCTTCTTCACTGGCAATCATCCTAACAAACTTAAGTGCTTATGCTAACAGAAGAGGTGTTTTTGTGGCCGTTTTAAATGGTAGTCTATTGAAAGAGTGTGGAAGAGGCCTGCAGATCTCCAGCTGTAACATAAGATTCTCTCATATGTCTTAACAATCTAATACACTTAATCCAAGTGTTCATTATCACAATGGTTTAGTTCACCACTGTATTACACTGGATGAGATAACAGGGGAAATTCAACTGAAAATATTATTTGCTGACATGCATTTAAAAAATTCAATTCAAAACTCTCTTCTCTGTTTACAGCTGTAGGATTTTCTCCATACTCAGAACTGTAACTCTGGTCAGCCAGAGGAGCCACCGAGGAATTCTGACTTGTATGTCAGTCCTCACAAGTGTAAAACCCATCTTTTTGTAAAAAGCCACAGCTGCTGTCTGTATAGAAGTAGTTTCGAGCACAATCTTTGTGAACCCTCGCTCTTTACAGAAGTCCATGACCATTTTACAGAGTCGTGAGCCGAGGCCAGTGCGACGGGCTGTGGACGACACAATCATTCGGAAAAGTTCTCCATACTTTTTCCCGCTGTCTGGAAGTTCTTTGGCCTCCACAGCCACCATACCCATGATCTGAGGTCGACCACTGACCTCGGCTTCAGCCACCCAGAAGCTGCTATCTGGACTGCTGAGGTAGAAGCCTGGAATGTCCTGCATGTCCGTGCGCAGCTTTAATCGGACAAAAGCAGCATACAGCTCATAGCAGCAGCAGTACAGCACAGCTATCCAGGAGCCTCCAGCCAGCAGGGCCAGGACAAACGACTCTCCACCCAGTGTAAAGCCCGCAACGAAAAAGCACAGGGTCACAATAATGTGGAGAGGCTGGATAACAGCATACATGAAGGATGGGTTGATGTGCTCCTGCATTCCCTCTCGATGTAAAGCTGTCACAGCCTCGTGGTCTGAAGGCCGGAATTTTCTGATCACTATATGCACTGGGACAAAGAAAGAGAGAGTGAGAGTTGGGGCTGCGGGTATAATGCTTTTTAAACATGTTCAAATACATACAAAGTTCCAATTTCCAATTTGGAACACTTGAAGATTTCAGGTCATTCAACTAAATTTAATATTAGACAAAGATGAAAACAAGTAAACACAAAATGTTGTTTGTAAATGATGATTTCATGTATTGAAATGCTGTTGAGATTTATATATATATTGATCATCATAGAGATATTTGATCATTTGATACAGAAGAACACTGTTTAATTAATGTCACTAAAAAAAAACATATTTTTATGTGCCATGCAGAGATTTTGTTTCATATATTAAGGATATATAAGGAATTCAAACTTTTCATACCCCAATTCTGCACTCTCATAGCCACCTAACATATTAGTAGCAGCATGTAGTAATTACTGAATAGCTAGTTAGACATTTCTCTGCCTGAACAACAAATCCAGCAATCTGAGGCACCCAGTACGCAGCCAGTGTATGCACACAAACACACGTAAACATTTTGAGTGCCACTGGTAAAATTACACATCTTGTTGATTTGAACATAAGAAATTTGCTTGCTAATTTTAGCATTTAGAACTGCTAGTCAATTACTAAGTTCCCATCTGACTCACAAATGTCATCCAATTAGGCGAGTAAAGCAATCATTTATGTGTTATATAGGTTGGGTTATGATTTTAATTATTTTCTAGTATTGTGCCTCTCCCCCAGCCCACCTAGAGCAGTGCTCCTCAACCTTGGTCCTGGAGTGCAGACTGCCCTGCCCATTTTAGTGCTTTGCCGTGCCTTAAAGGGGAATTCCACCAAATTTTCACAAATTCTGATTCATTCCATGGTTGAGATGTAGAATTTATTCAGAGTGGTGACGTGGTTAATTGTAGAGAAACTTACAGGCCCTGATTTCTTTACAGCGGCTGTGATGAGAACCAGGGGTCACCATCTCTACAACACAAATATAGACCACCAGTGAACCTACACGTCAGTTTTTTGTTGATGATGGTCAAATAAATGGATTTAAAATACATCACAAAACTAAACAGTGTGTCTGTCAGAGAGTTTTTAGAGGTGGACGTCTGGTTCTTTTCATCACCACTGTGAACAGTTCGGACTCCACAAGGTTCTCTAGAACAGAGCGTTTCACTACACACCCCTCTGAATGACTGACTGTTTAATTGTGTAGATTTTGTTGGAAGAACGGGTGGAGTTCCCCTTTAACACAGTCGCTCTGTTAGCTGGATAGTGTGGTGGATGATGTGCACAGGACCACCATCTCACAGCACAGGACCACCAAAGAGCACAATAAAGAACACTTCTTTAATGTTATTCATGTTTTTTTTTATTTTTGGCATTTTCCTCATTACTACTTCTGTTCACGTTTCTGCAGCTGAGTTTCTCAGCCCTGGCCCTGGAGGCACCCTGCCCTGCACAGTTTAGTGCTTTCTCCACTCCCAGCACAACTGATTCTACTGATCAGCTCATTAACAAGCCCCTCCAGAGTTGCAGGAGGCATGTTAAAGGAGGGGATCCACTAAACTGTGCAGGGCAGGGTCCCTCCAGGACCAGGGTTGAGAAACACGACTCTACAGTCACATTACCATCCCTCTCTCACTCTCTCTGTCTTTCTGGCAGCAGTCCAGTCCAGTATGTTGAGTATTAAACTTACTTCTCTACGTTTTTTTCTTTCCAGGGTCAGTGTTCGTCTCCGGCAGCTGTATAGGCGAGGCGTGTCCCGGGTCCTGGATGTTCCTGACGTAAGTCACATGACATACAGATTAGTGGACCGTTAACTTGCAGCAGCTTTACAGCAGCTCGAAGTGCAAAACATTTGAGCCATGGACCAAAATGCAGTTTTACATTGGGCTGTTTTATCTGTGAAATGAAGCAGACTATTCTGTAACACACACTCCAGAAGAGGAGTAACATCTCTTACAGTCAGTTTGGAGAGCTGGTGACCCTCCAGAACTGTCCCATCTGTAGTACACAAACAAACAGTCTTCAATGGACAACAAACAGTTATAACACAGAACTGAACAAGCTTTTCTTAATACGCTTACTGCAGATATGCCCAAAAAACTTTCAGAATTATTATTATTATTATTATTATTATTATTATTATTATCCAAAACACAGTAATTACCCCCCCTAGAAATAAACAAATATGCAAATCTGTTTCTGTAATGTTGGGACGCTGTGCAAAATGACTGTTTATTATTATTTAAATATAAATGGTACAAAGACAACAAATCAAGTGTTCAAACTGAGAATTTCCTTGGTTGCTGTTTTTATAGTACGCTGAACACCAACGCTGCCACTCAGTCAGTCTTTCTGACACTCAGTGGCCGTCACTGTTACATCATATGCATACCAGCTATAGACTGTGTTTGAACCTTTAAATATAGCTTTCTAAAAACCGACAAGCAAGAATAACTTATTTGGTTACTTATGCTATGTGTCACGTCCTGTCTTGTCTTGCCCCTGTTTGTCTCCGTTTTCTCTGGTTTTCTGTGTCTGTCTCTTTTTGTCTTTTCATTTCCATGTGCCTTTTGTTGTCCTGTTCCATGTGCTTCTGTTTGTTTTGGTTATTGCTCCTCCTGTCTCCGTGCTCTTCTCAGACCCCTCACCTGTCCTTCGTTTGTAGCCCCGCCCCTTCCCAAGTGTTCCTTGTTAATCCTTGTTCATTTATACTCCCTGTTCCCTTTGATCTTGCTTGGTGTTTTGTCTCCATGTCTGTTGTTTTCGTAACCCTGTTCCCAGTGATTTCTCAGTTTGCTAGTGTCTTTGGTTTTGTTTTAATTTGTTCTTCATTAAAGACTTGCATTTGGATCCTGCTGCCTTGTCTTGTCCCACATGACACTATGTAGTAAAAACGTACAGTAGAAAATATGCCATATCAGGACATTTATGCAGTACATAGACAACATCATTTGAAAGGATGTATCAAGTATTCCCATTCTTTGTTTAACCCCTTAAATGCCCAGACTTAATATATACTAAGACCTGTTATTCAGTAACTACAGGGACTACAGTGTAAACTGGTTGGGTTGTTTTGGGTTATAGAAGTGTGTAGTAACACTTTGGGGCCTGGCCTTTTACGGGGTTACACAATTCTCCAAAATGCATTAATTTACAGGTGAGTTTACCTGATCAGATATTCCTCTACAAAATATGTTAATTACCTTCTATGAATTATTTCGTTGATTAGAAAACCTGGTATATAATTGCAGAGACCACAGAAGGTTAAATATGGTGTTATTAAGTTTAAATAGAGGATTATGGCTGTAGGGTTTTCTCTATCCTCAGAACTGAAACTCTGGCCAGACAAAGGAGCCACCAAGGAGGTCCGGCTTGCTTGTAAACCCGCACAGGCTTAAACCCCATCTTTTTGTAAAGAGCCACAGCTGCTGTCTGAGTAGAACTAGCGTGAAGCCCAATCTTTGAGAACCCTCGTTCTTTTCCATCATCGTTTTAAGGAGTCATATGCCGAGGCCAGTGTGGCGAGATGCAGACGACAAAATCATTCAGAGAAGTTCTCCATACTTTTGCCCGCTATCTGAAAGTTCTTTGGTCTCCACAGCCACCATACCCATGATCTGAGGTCGACCGCTGACCTGGGCCTCGGCCACCCAGAAGCAGTTATCTGGACTGCTGAGGTAGAAGCCTGGAATGATAACGGCATACGTGAAGGATCTGTGTGGAGCAAGGTTACCTCAGCTTCAGCTTGCAGGGAGCAGCGTGTTGATTGCTAATCTCCTTACATTTCCCATCTTACACTTTACGATTTCTCTATCTGTTCCTTCTTTCTCTCTCACAGGGCTTCTCTCGACTCACTCTTCATGGTGATCCCCGAAGATCACGCTCTCCAGCAACTGTGCACAGAACTGGCACGGCTGGACCGGCAGATGACGGCCCTCCTGAAAAAGCAGGACGAGCTTTTCAGAAGAAGTCGCAGCTCAAAGACCCCCGGGACGCTTCCCACTCATTGGTTTCCCCCTCAGCGGTTTCTGAGGTCTCTCCCTCAGTGCTTCCACCACCCAGACCTCAGCATACACCAGGAAACACCATCTTCACGCTGGCCCCGCATGGAGTCTGGGAACGCCAATGCTGCAGAGGGCTTCCAAGACCGTGGGTTGCAATCAGCCTTTATAGTGACACTCCTGTGTTAGTGATTGTAATTTACCTCCCACTTCCTATTGCAACTTTTATTTTTTGGAACCTTTTTTTCTACCCCTGCAGCATCTTGCAGAGACAGAACATGTGTGAGGTCATTGTTAAGTCTGTATCTCATTACATTTACAATGAAGCTGCTTCACATGACAAAATCAATTTTGTATTTAGTGACATCTCCCCCTAGTGTCTGCCTAATAATGGTGCAGCATTAGATGCTTAATGTGCATCAGTATACCACCACTGGTTACTGTACGGGTTCCTGGTTACACACTGTATAACTTGTTTCTCTCCATAATTAATTATCATTTCTTTACCTCGTTCACACGCAAAACCAGCTCTGAGCAGGTATTATCTGGGTAGTGGCTCATTCTCAACACTACAGTGATTCTGCCACAGTAGTACATGATCTCCTGGTACACTGTGTCCACTCATAGTCCACTCTATTAGACACTCCTGCCTTGCTGATCCGCTTTGTAGAAGTAAAGTCAGAGACGGTAGCTCATCTGCTGCTGCACAATTTGTGTTGGTCATGCTCTACTCTTTCATCGGTGGTCACAGGATGCTACCATAGGACAGTCTTGGCTGGGTAGATTTGGCTGGTATACTAATTAGCAGTGACATTAAGGTGTTTAAACACTCCAGCAGCACTGCTATGTCTGATCCACTCACACCTGCACAACACACACACTAACACACCACCACCACATCAGTGTTACTGCAGTGCTGAGAATGATCCACCACCCAAATAATAACCTGCTCTGTGGTGACCCTGTCAGCTGATGAGGTGATGAAATGGGATTTGGCTGTAATCTGTAATTGTAGACCTACACCTGTATAACCCATAACTACATGCGTGCATCTATGTGTTAAATGGACATGATAAAATGGACAATGAGTGTAGATAAAGGGAGGTGTAGATAATCAGGTAGCAAATAACAAATCTACAGGTCTGTGAATGCAGCAGACATGGTGGCTGTTTTTTTTTTTATTGCTAATATTGCTAATATATATAATATATTTGTCATATTGTGCTTTGTTGATATGTCTGCTGGGATGTTAAAATGTTCAGTGTTGAATAAATATGTTTAACATGCAGGTTAGTGTCATGCGGCAGAGAACTGGACGTGACGCGCGCTGAGCCACAGCAACAATAGATTTATTTTCACAACAGCCGGGACAGGCGAGACAAGAAGACACAACAACACACAGGGGATAAACTAGACCGTGAACCGAGGGACAGAGCGAGGGTCGAAAAGCCAGAGATCAGAGGACGAATGCCAAAAAGCCGATAGGGGACGAGCCGGAAGAGTAAGCCGTTGGGGAAAAGAGGTCGATCACTATGAGAGAAAACCAACAGGTTAGTAGCGCTCAGGTTTGCTAAAGAAATTGGCAAAGCTTCGCAGAGAATGTAGGTGCGTGAGTGGCTTATATACTCCTGTGACAGCTGGCCGCAATCAATAAACTGGCGAGTCAGAACGAGTGGGATAGGAGGAGCACGAGACTGAGGGTGTGACGTCATCGGACAGTGCCCCCTGGGAACTGGAGTTCGGAGGAGCGGAGGCAGGCAGACCCACAGGCGTGACAGTTAGTAAGTCCAAAAACGAGTAGTCCAGAAATGAGTGCTGTGTCTGTGCTGCGCTGTCCTGTCTGTTTACTGTGTCTAATGTCTGTTTAATTTATCGTATTTATTGTATTGTTTTTCTAGTTTAATTTTTTGTTTGCACACTTATGTCTGCACGTTTGCACTTTGTACTCTTTTGTTCCATGTTGCACTTTGTTCCTGGAAGAACGTAATTTCATTCCACTGTGTACTTATATATGGATGGAATGACAATAAAAGCCTCTTGACTTGACTTGACTTTTCTTTGTAAACCAAGACACAAATACATTTAGCATATTTAGTTCATGCAATTGTGAAAAAGTGGCAAAATAAATTAAACACTGAAAAAATGTTTCATTTTGTTCAGTTTCAGGCTCGGCCAAAAGTTTTCATTTCGGTGCATCCCTATAAAATATTATTTGCTGACATGCATTTAAAAATTCAATAAAACTCTCTTCCTCTGTTTACACCTGTAGGATTTTCTCCATCGTCAGAACTCTAACTCTGGTCAGCCAGAGGAGCCACCAAGGAGCTTTGGCTTGCTTTTCAGTCCTCACAAGTGTAAAACCCATCTTTTTGTAAAGAGCCACAGCTGCTGTCTGTGTAGAAGTAGTTTCGAGCACAATCTTTGTGAACCCTCGCTCTTTACAGAAGTCCATGACCATTTTACAGAGTCGTGAGCCGAGGCCAGTGCGGCGAGATGTAGACGACACAATCATTCGTAGAAGTTCTCCATGCTTTTGCCCACTGTCTGGAAGTTCTTTGACCTCCACAGCCACTGTACCCATGATCTGAGGTCGACCTCTGACCTCGGCCTCAGCCACCCAGAAGCAGTTATCTGGACTGCTGAGGTAGAAGCCTGGAATGTCCTGCATGTCCGTGCGCAGCTTTAATCGGACAAAAGCAGCATACAGCTCATAGCAGCAGCAGTACAGCACAGCTATCCAGGAGCCTCCAGCCAGCAGGGCCAGGACAACCGATTCTCCACCCAGTATAAAGCCCACAGCAAAAAAGCACAGGGTCACAATAATGTGGAGAGGCTGGATAACAGCATGCGTGAAGGCTGGGTTGATGTGCTCCTGGGTTCCCTCTCGAAATAAAGCTCTCACAGCCTTGTGGTCTGAGGGCTGGAATTTCCTAATCACTATATGCACTGGGACAAAGAGAGAGAGAGAGAGAGAGA
>CM067476.1:35842008-35859580 GCA_034552555.1 Semaprochilodus insignis
AAAAAATGGACATAACTGCACTTTACTGCTCCCTCCTTGTATTTATTGTTTGCTGTTTTGTATATTGTAAATTGTCTTGTAAATCTATTGTATTTATTGTTCTGTGTAGCACCTTGGTCCTGGAGGAACGTTGTTTCGTTTCACTGTGTACGGTACACCACTGTATATGGTTGAAATGACAATAAAAAACTACTTGACTTGACTTGACTTGAATAATACTGACTCCATGAGTTTCTCTAGAACAGAGCATTTCACTACAGACCCTTCTGAATGACTGACTGTTTAATTGTGTAGATTTTGTTGGAAGAACGGGTGGAGTTCCCCTTTAACACAGCTGCTCTGTTAGCTGGATAGTGTGGTGGATGATGTGCACAGGACCACCATCTCACAGCACAGGACCACCAAAGAGCACAATAAAGTACACTTCTTTAATGTTATTCAATTTTTCTTATGAATACTTCTGTTCACGTTTCTGCAGCTGAGTTTCTCAGCCCTGGCCCTGGAGGCACCCTGCCCTGCACAGTTTAGTTCTTTCTCTGCTCCCAGCACAACTGATTCAACTGATCAGCTCATTAACAAGCCCCTCCAGAGTTGTGCAGAACTGTGCAGGGCAGGTTCCCTCCAGGACCAGGGTTGAGAAACACGACTCTACAGTCACATTACCGTCCATCTCTCACTCTCTCTGTCTTTCTGGCAGCAGTCCAGTCCAGTATGTTAAGTATTAAACTTACTTCTTTACGTTTTGTTCTTTCCAGGGTCAGTGTTCGTCACCAGCAGCTGTACAGGCGAGGCGCGTCCTGGCTCCTGGATGTTCCTGATGTAATCGTTACAGCACTATGTGAGTCACATGACATACAGACTAGTGGAACATTAACCTGCAGCAGCTTTACAGCAGCTCAAAGTGCAACACATTTGAGCCAAAGAGCAAAATGCAGTTTTACATTGGGCTGTTTTATCTGTGAAATGAAGCAGACTATTCTGTAACACACACTCCAGAAGAGGAGTAACATCTCTTACAGTCAGTTTGGAGAGTTGGTGACCCCCCAGAACTGTCCCATATGTAGTACACAAACAAACAGTCTTTAATAGACAACAAACAGTTACAACAAAGAACTGAACAAGGTATTCCTAATACGCGTACTGAAGATATTCCCAAAAAACTATTTATTTTAAATATTTTATTATTATTATTATTATTATTATTATTATTATTATTATTATTATTATTATTATTATTATCCAAAACACAGTAATTATCCCCCCTATAAATAAACTAAATGTACAACCTTGTTCTTGACCCTTAAAATGCAGCTTTACGAAAACCTACAAGCAAGAATAACTTATTTGGTTACTCTCCACAGTGCATAGAATTATTTACTGATATGTTTTGTGTGCTGAAGAAAAAAAGGATGTATGAAGTATTCTCATTCTTTGTTTAACCCCTTAAATATCCAGACTTAATATATACTAAGACCTGTTATTCAGTAACTACAGGGACTACAGTGTCTTAACTTAGAGGATTATGGCTGTAGGATTTTCTCCATCCTCAGAACTGAAACTCTGGCCAGACAGAGGAGCCACCAAGGAGCTCTGGCTTGCTTGCAAACCCGCACAGGCTTAAACCCCATCTTTTTGTAAAGAGCCACAGCTGCTGTCTGCGTAGAAGTAGTCTGAAGCCCAATCTTTGTGAACCCTCGTTCTTCACAGAAGTCCATCATCGTTTTAAGGAGTCGCGAGCCGAGGCCTGTGCGGCGAGCTGCGGACGACACAATCATTCGGAAAAGTTCTCCATGCTTTTGCCCACTGTCTGGAAGTTCTTTGGCCTCCACAGCCACCATACCCATGATCTGAGGTCGACCTCTGACCTCGGCCTCAGCCACCCAGAAGCAATTATCTGGACTGCTGAGGTAGAAGCCTGGAATATCCTGCATGTCCGTGCGCAGCTTTAATCGGACCAAACCAGCATACAGCTCATAGCAGCAGCAGTACAGCACAGCCATCCAGGAGCCTCCAGCCAACAGAGCCAGGACAACCGATTCTCCACCCAGTATAAAACCCACAGTGAAAAAGCACAGGGTCACAATAATGTGGAGAGGCTGGATAACAGCATGCGTGAAGGATGGGTTGATGTGCTCCTGCATTCCCTCTCGAAATAAAGCTGTCACAGCCTCGTGGTCTGAGGGCCGGAATTTCCTAATCACTATATGCACTGGGACAAAGAAAAAGAGAGAGAGAGAGAGAGAGAGCATTAGGAGGTGTGAGTATAATGTACTTTTAATATGTTCAAATACATAGAAATGCATAAATGTTATATAATAACATATAAAGGTTTATATGACATATCCACACACACACTAAATATATGTATACTGTATATACAGTACTTTGAAAAAGTATTTGCCCTCGTTCCAGTTTCTTTTTCACACTTGAACAGGTCATCAAACTATTTTTAATATTAGACAAAGATACAACAAGTAAACACAAAATGCTGTTTGTAAATGATGATTTCATTTATTGAAAAAAGTGCTGTTGAGCTCACCTTGCCCTTAGCTTCACTAGAACAGTGATGAACCTGTCCAAAACTACCAAAATTGCTTCATGGAGGTCACAAAAGACCCCAGATGAACATCTAAAGAACTGCAGGCCTCACTTTTCTCAATTAAAATCAATGTACATGATTCCACATTTAGAAAGACACTGGGCACGAATGGCATCCATAGGTTGAGCTGCAAGGTACAAACCACTGCTGACCTGAAAGATAATATTCTGGATGATATTAGTGGGACTGAAGAGTGTTTAGAGGACATGGGTCCTGTTACACAATGTAAAAGACTCAACACAAGTAATGTAAATGTTTAATCTCAGTTGTTACTGCCAAGAGTGGCACAATCAGTTATTAGGGGGCAATGAAATGCGTGATATGGGTTTTGAACTGATCTTAATCTTGAATAGCTGCATTATGTGTCATTATGTGTGTGGCATTATGTGCATCATGTTGTCTTAATCTTAACATTAGTTAGATAATCTAAACATTTACTTTCTCCCAGCCATATACTGTGTATTTATATATATATGTGTGTGTGTGTGTGCGTGTGTGTGTGTGTGCGTGTGTGTGTGTGTTGTATAAATATATATATATATATGTGTCTGTGTGTTGTATAAATATATATATATGGCCAATATTTATTGAGCTACACATACTGAAGTACTGTGTCTCTCAGTACATTTCACAAAGTTTCATTCCTGTCGGTTGACTGCTTCTGGGTGCAACTATTTCTGCAGCTATTCTTATGATGATGAGTGTCTATACATATAAATAAAAAATATTTGAAATCAAAGAAAGTCCCATATTAAAGTTCTTCCACTGCTCAAGTGCTCATCTTGAAAGGAGAACTGAATAATCCAGTGGTTGAAATGTATACAGAGACATTCAGAGAGGTCTGATTGTGAAATAGTTCATTATATAAAAAATGACAGACTCAGATTTCTTAAGAGTGCTGGTGATGGGAACCAGGGGTCACCATGTCCCAACAAATATAGCCATTTTATTTACTGTCCAAAACCACCAGCGAACCAAAATGTGTCATCTGAGCTAATATATCTTATGTTGATGATGGTAAAATAGTCATAAATCTGGAAAAAAACCCTCTAATGACCTACATGTATACCTCCATCATGAGCTGATTGAAATAAACTTTGATAGAAAGATTGTCAGACATCAGACAGACAGCAACCAATTGCATTTAGTACATTCCTGTCATTTCAGAGACTTTCAACTCTTCAGATGTCTGGCTCCTGTCACCACCAATGTGAAAAATTCTGACTCAGGTGGTTTCTCCAGAATGGAGCATTTGATTTAGAGCCATCTAGAGCTTTTGGAGAATTGGTGGAGGTCCCCTTTAAGCACACACTACCGTCAGTCACCGTAACTGAATAATAGTAATTACAGATAAACAGAAATCAGGCTGTACTGAAGATCAGACTTACTTTTTTACACTCTTGGTCCTTTATCTTGTGATCAGTCCTCACCAGCAGTTCTGCTGATAGTCTGTCTTGAGTCCTGAATATATATACTGTTTGATTTAATCATTACAACATTTTACCCTCTAAGCAAAGGCACATTACACAGCAAAAAGTCCAGTGTTAAATTAACTCGCACACTTTTTGAGGGTATGTATAGCTCCACACCCTATATAATACATACGCTTAATATATACACAAAATGGTTGAACATTTAACACTTTGTCAGAGTTACTGTGTCAACTCATAATACAGAGGTTAAATATTAGAAAAATAACACTGCTCTGAGTTACATTTTTGCTCGTTCTGTAGTGTTAGATTCACTTAGTTAAACTATCAACACTGAAAAAAAAGTTTAAATGAATTAGAATAATTAATTCCAATAAACAAACTCATTTTCAAAAATAATTTATTTTGCATTTTTACCCTTGCAGTAATTTGCAGCTGAATTAAAACAACATGAACGAAGGTACAATGTACAAACTTTCGTCTGCAGCATCATATGCGCTTTGAATATGAAATGGTTTGTAAAACTTTAGATAGCTTTATGAAACATCTTTCCTCACTTTGTAATACTTTGAATGCTTGATGAGGCTCATCAAATGTCTCTGTGAATAGCTTGTTTGTCAACAGAAAAATGTATTCTTCAACCAGCAGTATATCACGTATTTGACAAAAGACCGGCGTGTCTTCTTTCATTGCACTGCAAATAAATCCAGCTTTATACTCTACACCATCAACTTTAACCCAACTAGTTGTGAAAACAGCTTTTGACGAGGTCATTTCAAGCATTTCATAGTTTACCACATTTTTATCACTGAGGGAAAATGATTTAATTGGCCCATATTCATTCTGTTTAAGTGTAAAGGTTTCCCAAACATAAGCTGTCGCCATCTGATGCTTTTTAGCTTTTTAGTTAGGTGTTGTTTGGTTATATTGTACAGTGTCTGTATGTATTGTGTATATGTGGAGTCGTTGTGTATTGTGTATATTGTGTATACTGTGTAGAGTGTGTATTGTACAGTGTCTGTATTTATTGTGGAGTCATTGTGTATATTGTGGACTGTCAGTGAGTTATGTGTGTATTGGTACTGTACTAGAGAAACACGAACTGTCGAAACCAAATTCCTTGTGTGTATCAACATACATGGCCAGTTAACCTGATTCTGATTCTGATCTGATCAGTATAACATCAAAACCATTCAAATTTAGCGCATGAAAAAGTGATACCAAATGAATGTTCATCAAAACAGAACTAAATTTTGGGTGCAAGTTCCTATAAAGACAATCAATTTTAAAGACAACCAATTTTGTGAATTCCACATTTGGAGCCAAGACGACTGGCTGACTGCAGGGATACAATTTCTGACACATAAAACAGGTCAGCGTTGTTTTTGCCTCTTACTCACATTGAGAGAGGACTACGGGTTGGTTAAGCAATCTGGCTCTCAAGTCTCTCACTCTGGGTGACTTCATTTTCCCCACGTCAAAAATGTTATACAGCTGTCTATCTTGTTCTTTTGATGACCAACAGTGAGAAGGTATGGCTGCTGACCCTGCTGGTTGCGAAGATGCTCCTCCATGCTGCAGCATGACTAGGGTTGAAATAAAAACACAGAACATTAGACAGAAGAATAAAGCAAAGCCTCTACAGTAGAAAACGACAATACAGTTGGGTTGGTGAAAGATGGGCAGACCTATAAAGACTTTTTTTTTTTACATGATCGCTTTTTAACAACACACGCTTACAAATGTGTCTAGGAAAGTAATGTGACAAATTACTATAATCACCTTAATGACATAATTACCTTATGAAAGACCACAAAGCCTCTCAATTGCATCACACACACTCATTTTTGGAGATGACGACCCCCCTGGTGTTGGCGGATGGAGATGTAACAACAACAACAGGGAGTCCATTTCATGGTCATAGGCTGAGGACACAGTTGCAAGAAAAATGAACGGGAAGCTTTAAAATTTGATACTTTTCAAGCTGAAAGAAAACAGGGAGACGTCATAAACATTCATCCACCTTTTGTTCACGTTTCCCAAAACTCAGATCAACTTTCAGCAATACACAGAACAAACAGATTACATCTAAATGTCACAGGTGGTCTCGTTTCCTGATGTGAAACATATCATGAAATGAATCATGAATCAAATAATGAAATAACTATATCTCCAAAAACAGCAAATGCTTTAACACAAAACAAATACACTCACTTGTTGCCCCATCAAGATCACTTCCAGGTGGACTTTCTGCTGACTGCAACAAGTGACGCAACTCTGGTTGAGGAAGGATACAACCCTTCCTCTCTCAGGAGGCCACCCAGCTGCTTGTCCAGTCTCTGGTCATTTCAAGGCTAGACTACTGCAACTCGCTCCTGACTGGTCTTCCTCTACAGGCCATCAGGCCCTTGCGACTAGTCTAGAATGCAGCAGCTCAACTCATCGTCAATCTTCCCAAGTTCACCCACGTCACTCCACTGCTGCGCTCCCTTCACTTCCTGTAGCTGCACTGCATCAGATTTAAAACTCTGACGCTCGCCTACANAACAGAAGAAGACCTTTATTAGTACAGGATACAGTAATGTTTAGTTTTGGGACAGTATACAAGCTGCTCTGAAGCTACCACACCAACAAGACCAACAAGACTTACCTTAGTAGTAAGTTATTATTTTAAATATAGCTGAGAACATTACTGAAAGTGGGAGGATGCCGTTTTAGTGGGTGTTTATTGAGGTTGCGCAAACGGAAGAAGCGTGTGCATGTAGTGCAGCTGGTGTGATCTATTAGATAAAACGCTTCAAATATGACTTTATATGTGGTTCTGAGAGGATTTTTCAGAAATATATATATATGAAATGCTGTTTAGGCCAGAACTCTTCCTCTGAGGGCCATCAGGCGCTTGCAACTGATTCACAATGCAGTAGCTCGGCTTGTCTTC
This sequence comes from Semaprochilodus insignis, assembly GCA_034552555.1. Classification (NCBI taxonomy): domain Eukaryota; kingdom Metazoa; phylum Chordata; class Actinopteri; order Characiformes; family Prochilodontidae; genus Semaprochilodus; species Semaprochilodus insignis. The sequence goes on from CM067476.1 coordinate 35,848,976, forward strand.
CCAGGTTCACTCATGTCACTCCCCTGCTGCGGTCCCTTCACTGGCTTCCCCCCACATCAGATCTAAAACCCTCATGCTGCTTAGAAAGCCAAGAATGAACCAGCCCCTCCCTACCTTATGGTAATGTCTAGGAGTCTCTGTACCTTGAGCCCTTCAAGCTTCAAGTACAGCTCGACTCGACCCACCATCCCTGAAGACGCATGGAAGACAAGCGTCCAGACTCTTCCCTGTCCGGGCTCCCAGATGGTGCAATGAACTCCCACTGGTTGTCCAAACAGCTGAGTCTCTTGCAGTCTTCAAACGCAGACTGAAGACCCATCTCTTTGTAAAGCACTGAAGTGAGTGAGCACTAATAGATGTGTATGCTGAAATACTTTGTTTTTGCACTTATACTGACCAAAACCTTTCTTCTCTCTAGGTATGAGCGCTGGGTTGGGTTGCCAGGTAGTGCACCTACACTTTATATATGTCTGTGTACTGTTCTCTCTAGGTGTCAGCACTGGTCCTTGTTCGGGCAGTGTCCGAGCTCATGGTGAGTTTTAGACTCTAAACCTCCTGTACTAGCTGGGAAATATTATCCAATGGAACACTAAGCACGGTTGTAAGTTGCTCTGGATAAGAGCGTCTGCTAAATGCCTTAAATGTAAATGTAAATGGTGTTGAACTGAGCCACTTAGCCTCTTTAATGATGTTTGGCTTGAAGAACACGTCCCATTTCTGAAACAGCCTAGATGATGTCTCATCATCAAACAGGAGAGTGAAGTCTTGATCCACCTTTAGGACAGAAGGTATTAACCTACTACTACAGGACATCATTTTAAATGTCAAGTCATTCTAAACATCTCCTTCCAAACGTACCAATTATTTCGTATCCAGGAATCTCGGGAAGGCAGAGAGGACATTAGCACATCTGTCCGGGTCCTTAACAAGCTTTTGACGGTGTTGAAAGGTTTCTCTCATCTTCTGGAAAATCGGGGAATTGTCCGTAGTATGGTTGAGGAAAGACATGGCTTCTTGACAAGCATCCACATCAAGCTGCCTTTCAACATGAATGGTCCTTTGGAAATTAGGGTCTCCTGGAGAAACATCATTAGGGCTATTTGGTGGCAGAGCAGATCCTCAATTAATCTGCCTTTGAACGGTTTTAAAGTATGCCCATATAACAGATATTCATGCAGGTGTTCACAAAATAAACAGGCAATAGCCTTGGGCAGTGCCAATGAGTGGGCAAATCCCCAGAATGGGGAGAATGCATTGAGTAACATTTGTAGATTTTATGCCATCAATAACAAAGCAAAGAAATGAAACACCTATGTATGCTTGACAAATCACAAGGTACCCAGCAAATTAAACTGCAGCCATGCAGGAAACAGGCACACCCACTTCAACTCAGGATGGGACAGTTAATGAGCTGATAGTTGTATCAGGGGTGTTTGAGGAGGGATGCGCAAGTCTCCAACACTGAGGTTAGGAGTGAACTGATAAGACCAGGTGCAGGGAACATACACAACTGTGTAACAGTGCTCACCAACCCTCCTCCTGGAAATCTACTTTACCGCAGAGTGAAGTTTCCACTGGCCTCTAACACACAGCCCACCCTTCACAGTTTTTATTTTATTCATCTGTTGTGTGGTTCTTTGGTTGAGGTGACAGTACATTTGAACTACAGTGCCTACACTGAGCTACTGGACAACCAGGTTTTGCCTTTTGCTCATCATCTTACAGCGGAACATGACATTCCTATTAACATCATCTACTTTGTAACAGCACACATTTACAAATGTGTCTAACAAAGTAATGTGACAAATTATTATCACCTTAATGACATAATTACCTTATGAAAGTCTACAAGTCTCCCCACTATTTTTTGGAGATGTCGGTCCCCCTGGTGTTGGTGGAAGGAGATGTAACAGCAACAGTATTCCAACAGCATTCCAAGATGGCAATTCCGGTGTTCACAGAGCTAAACGTACAACCCTGTTTCTGAAAATGTTGGGACAATGTGCAAAATGTAGATGAAAACAGAAGGCAGTAATGTGCAAATCATTGTTTATTTATTATTTAAATATAAATGGTACAAAGACAACAAATCAAGTGTTCAAACTGAGAATTTCCTTGTTTACTGTTTTTAACACCATTGAACACCAATGTTGCCACTCAGTCAGTCTTTCTGCACTTCAGTGGGTGTAACTGTTATATCATATGCATTCCATCTAGACTGTGTTTGACCATTAAAATATAGTTTCTGAAAACCTACAAGCAAGAATAACTCATTTGGGTACTCTCCACAGTGCATAGAATTATTTACTGATATGTTTTGTGCGCTGAAGAAATAAAAAGACCTTTTGTTTTTGGAAAGATGACCAAAAATTTCAATTCCATTTCAAAGTTTCATTTATGGTATTGAAAACTACTTGAAATCTGATTGTGGACTCATTACTAGGCAATAAATTATGCTATGTAATAAAAATGTACAGTAGAAGATATACCATATCAGGACATTTATGTGGTATAGAGATAATATCATTTGAAAGGATGTATAAAGTTTTCTCACTCTTTGTTTAACCAGACTTAATATATACTAAGACCTGTTATTCAGTAACTACAGGGACTACAGTGTAAACTATTTTTTGGGTTATAGGAGTGTGCGGTAACACTTTGGGACCTGGCCTTTTAAGGGGTTAAACAATTCTCCAAAATGCATTAATTTACAGGTGAGTTTACCTGATCAGATATTCCTCTACAAAATATGTTAATTACTTTGTATACCAATTTGTTTACCTTCTGCGATTTATTTCTTATTTCTAACCCTGGTATATAATTGCAGAGACCACAGAAGGTTAAATATGGTGTTATTAAGTTTAAATAGAGGATTATGGCTGTAGGGTTTTCTCCATCCTCAGAACTGAAACTCTGGCCAGACGGAGGAGCCACCAAGGAAGTCCGACTTGCTTGCAAACCCGCACAGGCTTAAACCCCATGTTTTTGTAAAGAGCCACAGCTGCTGTGTGCGTAGAAGTAGTGTGAAGCCCAATCTTTGAGAACCCTCGCTCTTTACAGAAGTCCATCATCGTTTTAAGGAGTCGTGAGCCGAGCCCAGTGCGACGAGCTGCGGACGACACAATCATTCGGAAAAGTGCTCCATACTTTTTCTCACTTCCTGGAAGTTCTTTGGCCTCCACAGCCACCATACCCATGATCTGAGGTCGACCGCTAACCTCGGCCTCAGCCACCCAGAAGCAGTTATCTGGACTGCTGAGGTAGAAGCCTGGAATATCCTGCATGTCCGTGCGCAGCTTTAATTGGACAAAACCAGCATACAGCTCATAGCAGCAGCTTACGGCAGACCTATCCAGGAGCCTCCAGCCAGCAGGGCCAGGACAACTGATTCTCCACCCAGTATAAAGCCCACAGCGAAAAAACACAGGGTCACAATAATGTGGAGAGGCTGGATAACGGCATACGTGAAGGCTGGGTTGATGTGCTCCTGCATTCCCTCTCGAAATAAAGCTGTCACAGCCTCGTGGTCCGAGGGCTGGAATTTCCTAATCACTATATGCACTGGGACAAACAAAAAGAGAGAGAGAGAGTTGAGGGGTACAGGTATAATGTGTTTTGATTATATTCAAATACAAAGATACAACAAGTAAACCCAAAATGCTGTTTGTAAATGATGAATTTATTTATTGAAGGAAAAATGCTGTTGAGCTCTACCTGCCCTCAGTTTCACTAGAACAGTGGTGAACCTTTCCAAAACTACCAAAATTGCATCAAGGGAGTCACAAAAGAACCCAGATGAACATCTAAAGAACTGCAGGCCTCACTTTTCTCAATTAAGATCAAGATACATGATCCCACATTTAGAAAGACACTGGGCAACGATGGCATCCATGGGTTGAGTTGCAAGGTACAAACCACTGCTGACCTGAAAGAACACAAAGGCCTCGCCTCACATTTGCCAAAAAACATCTAGACGACCCCCAAGATTTTGGGATAATTTTCTGATGAGTTAAAGGTGGAACGTTTTGGAGGACATAGGTGCCGTTACATCTGCCGTTGAGCAAAACCCTATTCCATCATAAGAACATCACACCAACAGTGAAACCATTTTGGGGGTAGTGTGACGGTCTGGAGTTGCTTTTTTTCTATAGAGCCTGCCCGACTCATACGAATATCCTAAAGCTCAAGTGCAGTTGGGTTATACAGCAGGACAGTGATCTGAAGAACAGAAGCAAGTCCACCTCGATGATGTGGCAAGACCTTAAAAGGGCTGGAAAAGCCTCCAATGTAGCCAAATTAAAACAACTGTACAAAGAACAGTAAAAGACTCATCACAAGTAATGTAAACGTTTGATCACAGTTGTTACTGTGAAACACATATACTGATCATCAAAAGAGTAGCTGTTCCCAGAAGGAAGTGTTGTATTGCAATGCTATGGGGAATTGACTTCTTCTGGGTGCAACTGTTTGTGCAATCACCACTATATGTATTGATCATCATACAGGTATTTGATTATTTGATACAGAAGAAATTGCATTGCATTACGTCACACTTAAATTCTTCTACTACTCAACTGCTCAACTTAAAAGGAGACCTTCTGAATAATCCAGTGGTTGAGATGCAAACAGAGACATTCAGAGAGGTCTGATGTGACACAGTTGATTGCACAAAAAAATGGCAGACTCAGACTTCTTTACTTCCAAGCTAATATATGTCATGTTGATGATGGTAAAATAGTCATAAATCTGAAAAAAAAAAAAAAAAACTTTTTTGTCTTATAATGCCCTACATGTGCACCTCCACCATGAGCGGACTGAAATACATTTCAGTCCAAAAAAAAGAAAGTGTGTCAGACAGCAACCATTCCATTTAGTACATTTCTGAGGCAGTAATCTCTTCAGATGTCTGGCTCCTATCACCACCAGGGTGAATTGTTGGAGGTCCCCTTTAAGTACATATCAGTGTCATCATAACTGAATAATAGTAATTACAGATAAAACAGAAAACAGAAATCAGGCTGTACTGAAGATCAGACTTACTTTTTTACACTCTTGGTCCTTTATCTTGTGATCAGTCCTCACCAGTAGCTCTGCTGATAGTCTGTCTTGAGTCCTGAATATATATACTGTTTAATTTAATCATTACAACATATTTTAACCTCTAAGCAAAGGCACATTACATGATGTACAAGTGGTGGAACACCATTCTTCCAAAAGATGTTCCTTCAGGTGACTGTTTGCCAAAGTCCCCTCTCCATAAGTTATTGGTGCCACATCTGTCTTTCAGTTCAGGCTGTCCAGGTCTCTGTAGCACTAACTACAGCAATTTCAGTACATTGCTAATAGAATCTATGCTTTGATTATGTCAAAGAATTATCACTGCTATGAATCGCTTTTTCAGCTAGTAGAACACATTTAGAGCTTTGGCTAAAGTTACCTACATGTTCTAATAAAGATTTAAAGAAGTTTTAATGTTTTAGTCTAGTGTTCAGAGAACGTTTTAAAAATGTTTATGATCTCAGATAATGTTCCTATAAGGTTGAATGTTAACTAAGACAGAACGTTCTAAGTGCAACGTTCAGAGGATGTTTTCAGGATGTTGTCCCGGCCACAGATCATGTTACATGATGACAAAAGGAGAACATTCTCAGCACAACATTCACAAAATGGATGTTACTGAGACCTGAGATGACAGAATGTTTCTACCTTTAGGAAGAACATTCTGTGAACCAAAACGAAACGTTAAAACAAATCATTTCTAGCCGGGTTAGGTATTGGGACTGTCTAAAAAGTGCACAACATATGTATCTGTGTGTATCTGTGTATATGTATGTAGACATGTGTGTGTGTATGTATGTGTGTACATGTATATGTATGTATATATATATAAAGCATGTTGAGCTGCCAACGGTATGAAAGGTGCTCTATAAATAAACATTTATTATTATTATTATTATTATTATTATTATTATTATTATTATATTTCCCCAAGTAACAGTTATACAACTAAATAATCATCTCTGGCGGTAAAGAGCCTGATTACCATCCTCAGTGAAATTACTGCAAGTGACTGAATGAATGAATGAATTGAATGATGAATATCCCTGCTACAACCAGCCACGCTCCAGCACACTAATACAGCCACCAATGTCCAGCTCAGGTCAGTTACCAGCAGCCGGGTCCACCTAGTGGTGAGAAAGCGATTTCTGTTCATCCTGGGCCATCTCAGCTGAGTACACAGGTTCTGACTCGCACCCATATGGGACGCACGCATACTCAATATTGATTCCCTAGTGACCTCAAGAAGGAGGTGCATGTCTTGAAGATGGGACAAGTGAAGCTTGTCATGGTGTTTAGTGTCTGAGATATGTCAGAGAGTGAGGACTACAGCACATACAAGCCACACCCTCGCCACCATCACTGATGCAGTGGATGGCAAGGAAAAAAAGGACCGATTGAACATAAGGCTATACTTGATGCAGTGAGCTAGAAAGTAGCCCCGCCATTTAATAGAATAGGGGCAGGGTCAAAGTGAAGCCAGGCTATGTTGACAGAGTCGGCCCAGAATCATTATAAAATGCTTATGCGTTTATTCCTCAGTAACACCACTCTACCATTTCCTAATAATTCTGAATTTACTGCCCCTCTTGTTCTCATTCCAGGTTGGTTCTGATGAGATGTTGTAGACCTTTTCTTCACTTGACTGAGGACAGAATTCTTAGTGTCTATAGTTATCTAATTCGCCAGTCGAAAATCACTTTAATAAACAAACAAGAAGAGAAAAAATACAATAAATTACAATTTTTATGTGAAAGTTAATAATAAACTAACTTTAATACTTGTGACAGCCCTGCTGCCAAAGTCTTGTTTACTTCTGTTAGCTTTTAAAATCAATAAAATAAATGTAATTCACATATAACTGTGTCTAATCGCATCTTGCATTAACATTATCACTTAACTGTTTGTGTTATATTTGTATACATGTAATACACACACATCAGCCAATTTACGTGCACATAATAATCCAATAACTGCTGATAATTGGATCTTGTCAGTAATGTGATCAATGCATTTATGTGCACTTGACTAATCAGATAATAGGAAAACTCTGGGTCTGCATGACCCAGGAAGAAATCGGATTTCTGCTTTGCAACTGGCCAGTAAACTCACAGAAGAAGACATGAGATAAACCTAACACCCAATCTTCATACTGCTGCTTTTTCAGGTATTGACTCACTTTACCTAAAAGTATAAATATACATCATCTAGAAGATGATGAATTTTTAAATCTTTAATTTCATTGTTGATCTGTTTTTGCATTAAATGCATGTAAACACATTCAGTGCCACTAGATGTTGTCTTTTAACCACAATTTCCAGGCTTATTTACTGACATCTTTCCCATAGATATAAATGTAGACTATCTGGACCATAATAAAAAACACTCTTTAAAACTCACTTATTTCTTGCCAACAATGTCAGCGGAGGACGAGCTGAAGGTGAATGAACAGTCGCTCATTGTCGGTAGGCGCAAGGCTCAACAGGCAGGCAGGCAAATCCATTAAATTAGATTAGAACCATTTTTGCCAATTGTGCTTACACACAGAGGAATTCAACCTCTGCATTTAACCCACCCGTGAAGTGAAAGACCCATTACACTAGTGAACACACACTAGGTAGCAGTGAGCACCATGACCAGAGTAGTGGGCAGCCCTATCCACAGCACCTGGGGGTTAGGTGCCTTGCTCAAGGGCACTTCAGTCATGTACTTCGGTTCAGGGAATCAAACCAGTGACCTTCTGATTGCAAGGCTGGGTCCCTAACCTCCGTATAACACACAGAATCAGACAGAATCAAAAACAGAAGATCAGCAGTAAACCACACAGCAAACAGCAAATGAAGTCTGAGGTATTACATGCTATTAGCTATGTTTCAGTCACAGGTGACTCATTTTTTGTCTGGTGAGCTTATTGTTGCTGTCCAAAGACAAACAAGTATCTCCAAAATGCTGACTTTACAGGAGAGGGCAAAACCCTAATTTAACTTTAATGTAAGTCAGTGGAACCAAATATTTTTCCAAGTAATTTTGGCCCATTCATCACAAAATTTCCACACAATGTAAACAGCAGCTGCTGTGTTCAAATGATGCATAAAGCATAAACAGTGTAAAACACATGTGTTTCTTTGGACATTAGATTATACTTAAGGACTGTTCGTTTTTATATTAGTGTAAAGAAAGGCCAACCAGCTAGCAGAGAGCAGCTGGATATGCTGAAGGTCAACAGTGACTGGTCTGTTTAAGTTCAAGTTTATTTGTCATTTGCACAACATGTCAGGACATTTATGCACTGAAATGCTTGTGGTGAAGCTCAGGTTAATACTCTACAGCAGAGCAGCATTAATATACATACTAACTAAACATACTAAATAAAATAAATAAATAAATAAATAAATACATTTTTCTTCTTGCTACAATCTCAATGAAACCCGTTTTTGTTTCACAAATTGTTCCGATAAAACTGCCATAGCTGACTGTGCTGTGACCTCACGTTTCTGCACCAATTTGAACAAAAATCTCACAAGGGTCAGTTGATTCTGCATGACTGAGGACTGGAAAATGCAGGCTAAGCTACATCAATCCAGTTATATACAAAACACAAAGATTTACAAATACAGCATGTCTACCATTTCCACAGCGGTCACACTCACAGCTACCTGCAAAGTCCTAATAACTATGCATGCATTGGTTCCGACTGTGAAACAGGAAAGTTAAAAGCTTCCTATAACAACATAAAAGCTTGTTCAGCTAGTGTCTGTTATAATTGGACTTTGTGGATGAACACAAGTGAATAAATAAAGAAAATTAAATTAAAATGCAATAATTATGCAATAAGACTAGTTTAATAAATTAAGTAGTCCACTAGTGCATTAGTAGGCCTTTTTATTTATCTCTCTATATTAAATATGTAAAAATGAATATGAACTATGAATATATGACTATATACTGTAAGAACTCTCCAACCACTTCATAAGGAATGGCTCCATTTATCTACATTCACTGGCCATTTTATCAGCTCCACTTACCATATAGGAGCACTCTGTCAACTACTATTACAGACTGTCGTCCATCTGTTTCTCTGTATATTTTATTAGCCTGTTCTTCAATGATCAGGACCCCCACAGGACCACCACAGATCAGGTATTATGAAGGTGGTAGATCATTCTCAGAACAGCAGTGACACTGACGTTGGGGGGGGCGGGGTGACGGGGGGCAGTGGTTAGTGTGTGTTGAGCTGGTGTGAGTGGATCAGACACAGCAGTGTTGCTGGAGTGTTTAAAAACTGTGTCCACTCACTGTCCACTCTATTAGACATGCCTACCTTGCTGGTCCACCTTGTAGATGTACAGTCAGAGACGATAGCTCATCTGCTGCTGCACAGTGCAGTGTTGGTCGTCCTATAGTCCTTCATCAGTGGTCACAGGACGCTGCTCCCAGGACACTGCTCCCAGAACGCAGTTGGCTTGAAAGTTTTGGTTGGTGGGCTGTTCTCAGCCCGGCAGTGAGATAACCAACCTTACACAAATAATACCTGTTCTGTGGTGGTCCTTTGAAGAACAGGGTGAACGAGGGCAAAAAAGTATACAGAGAAACAGATGGACTACAGTCTGTGACTGTAGAACTATAAAGTACTCCTATATGGTCAGTGGAGCTGATAAGATGAACAATGAGAGACACTCATAGAGGAAATGCAATTGATTTACGTTATATCACCAAATAGTGTGGCTTGTCTCTGCACACCAGAGTGGAGAGGGTGAAAACCTTCAAATTCCTCGGCGTTCACATCAGCGAGGATTTAACCTGGTCACACAACACGCACTACATCGTCCGGAAGTCCCAGCAGCGGTTGTATTTTCTGAGAAGGCTGAGGAAATTTGGCATGTCAGCCCAAATTCTCAGCAACTTCTACAGGAGTACGATCGAGAGTGTTCTTACCAGCTCAATCATGGTCTGGTACGGAAACTGCACTGCTCAGGATAGGAAGGCTCTCCAGCGTGTGATCAAGACTGCACAGTCCATTTCCGGAGCAGCCTTCCCCTCACTGCAGGACATCTACAGGACCAGGGTCATCAGGAGGGCCCACAACATCATCAGGGACAGTACACACCCTCAACACAGCCTCTTCACGCTCCTACCATCGGGCCGACGCTACAGGAGTGTGAAGTCCAGAACAGCCAGACTGACAGACAGTTTTTATCCACAAGCCATCAGGCTTGTGAACACCCCCCCCCCCCCCTTCCACTCTGAAACTGGCTGAACTCTGACTCTGACATGCACCCATTGATATGAGCCCAATACATATTCTGCTGCTACACCATACTGCTTACTTTTGTACTTGCACATCGCACTTTACACATGCATATGCACTTTACGCACAACTTGCACATGCATCCACAGAGTACTGTACTCTTACTTCTTTTACTTTACTTAGTCGTACTTAGTGTACATGTGTATGTGTATGTATATATATGTATATGTATATGAATATGTGTATATATGTATATATATGTGTGTGTATATATATATATATATATATATATATATATA
>CM067476.1:35864569-35890971 GCA_034552555.1 Semaprochilodus insignis
TTGGGGGGTGTTTGGGGGGATCTGAGAGAGCTGGGGGGTGTTTGGGGTTATGATTCAGCAGTCATCCCCAGCTGCCTCAGTGCAGTACAGGTCATATTCGGCAGGTTCCTCTGCCAAATATTTCTGTTTATATTGTGATAAACTTCTGCTGGCCTTGGCTTGTCAGGCGTTTCCTCATGTGGGAGTAGCGCGGTAGATCTCTTAATGTGCCGGATGCCTCCTCACCTCTCTCTGCTGGCTCACTTGTACAGAACCACTGGCCCTGTTTTCATTCATCATCCGCCACCCTGGAAGGCTCCGAGTGCGAGCTGTAGTGCCCTTCGTGTCCGCACAAACGGAGGAGACGTTTACAAGACGCGCACCTGTAGTCGCCTAGAGACCGGGTTGCCTTAGAGAAGCTCTCGTCTCCGGTTCAAGCTCCAACAACGTTTCCATGGCAACAGCTGCCATTTGTTCCCTGATTGGTGGCACGCTAGGGCTGGTATAAGGAAGGTGATAACGATAAAGCAGAAATGGCTGCGCTCACAATAAGCATGTCCTCAAATTGGTGTGTGATGTCTCTGTATTATCCCAGTATTTGATCTGCTATATGAGTGAAGGTCACAAAAGGGCCGTCCATTTTCATTTCAGGGAGACAGAAGTGTCCTGTGTCTGTGTCTCTGTGTGCGTGTGTGTGTGTGTGTGTAGAAGAACAAGAGCACAATGAAGCCTTGCTTCAGCCCATATGCCGGAGTATCTCTCCCCACTGGCTAGAAACGGGAATTCCTTGGTTTGTGAGCAAAAAAGGACGCACAAGACGGCAGTGCTATTTTTCACGCAGCCGTTGATCTTGTTTGTATCGATCCCTGGAGATGAGATCACTGCGGTCTCTTTGAAACCACGCAGGTAGAGGGAGCTGATCCCCGACTCCGTTGTGCTGGCGTTCTGACCTTGCTGCATGTCTGCATCATTGCAGCTCAATCAGAGCCCTGGATAGACATACTGACGTCTGAATCCGCTCGCTTTTAGATGCGCATAACAGGATGCCGGCCTGCTAATGAGAACCACAGTGATGGAGATGGGGGTATAATTGGAAGCACCAGGATTTTTGATCTGAGCAAATATGGATTGCATACCTGTGTCAAGAGGCAATGTTGGTTTCTAAGGCAGACGGACACTCAGCCTCCCCACTGCTGCAAGGGCGGCTAACCAGTTAACTCCATAATTGGAAAACTGGCGTCTGTAGGTGTAGCAAGTCCAGGCGGAGGAGCTGTGATAAAGGTGTGAAGAACAAATCTCCTTCTTAAATAGAAAAAGACATAGAAGAACTAGGAGACTCTGCTTCTGGTTTCTTGGGTTACCTAATCTTTTTTCATTCTGGTAAAAGCCTGACTTCTTTATTAGGTTTTCTACTAAACTGTTTTTATCAGACGTACGTCATACCCCTTAATATTTAAGGCCCATTCTCCAACCATCCTTCAGCAACATAGAAATGCGTCTTATTAAAGCCCAAGAAATTTAAGTGTTTGTATAGAAAGCAGTTAGACACATGTACAGTCTTCATACTGGTTTAAAATGGCAAAACAATATTCAGCGATTGCTGTATGGAGTGTACTGAACGAACAATGCGGTACACAAACATGGGGGTTGGGTTTGATAAGATGATATTTATTCTTCTTTCATGCCGCTCTGGCAATGTGGACACATTGGTTTCATTTGACATTTACAAGTTACAAGTCATAAATGCCACATTGGATGAGATGATATTCAAATTTTATTATATCACAGTATACTTTTTTGAGCACAGTGTACATCTGCATGTTTCATCACAAGGAGAGCACTGTCTGCTGTGTTCAACATATGATTCATATGCTTCATTATTCTGTGCCAGGGGTCTTCAAACCGGTCCCCAGACAGTCCACATTTACACATTGTAGGTTAGGTTGTAGCTAAAACGAATACTGTCTGGGGTTGGACAGTACTGTTCAACACTGATGCCACAATGGTGTCAAAAGTGGGATCAGGTGCTCTACCGCACTCCCACGTCAGAGTGAGCCAGTAACAGGACACTACAGTATGTTAGTCATGGTGCTAGTTCACCTAACTACTACGCTAGCTATCTTACAATGTGCATTTCAATATATCCACATACATTTGATGACAAATGTATCCATATCACTAATGCATACAAATTCCTCTTGTGAAAAGTTGAATAAAATGTCTTTTCCAGAAATCTCTGTCACGCAGCATAAAGGGCACCTGTCAGAATAAAACAATGATTTAACACTGCATAATATTATTAATCATATTTTACATATATTATTCATATGTATTATACATATATTATAAGCATATATGTTTAAACTGTTTAATGTTAAACACATTGTTATTGTTATTTTTGTTTTGGGTTATTCCATAGTTAACCTTTGAGGTCCTGTTGTGCTCAAACATAGGACATCTAGAGAATTCTTTACATTTGATTTCATTAGAATTCATTGTCTTGAATGAATGAATAAATGAATGAATGCATAAATAATCGCTTTTTGAATTAATTCACATAATGATTTTCTGTCATTCTTTATTGTCAGAAACAACTAATAAATTAAAAAATAAATAACACACCAAAAACAAGTAGTTGGAATCAAATTTATCTTTATATGTAGGTAAAGATGATATATGTAAGTGATTACAATATTAGAGTTTATTGGGGAAAACTGTAGAACTGAAAGTAGGCTCTAGTATCCAGTTAGGCCACCCCCAGCCTGGACACAAGATGAGATATGGATGGGCATGGAGGCATACAGGTTCCGTATGGCATCCTGCGGCACGTTTACCCACAGATGTTGTAGCTGGGCCTGTAGATCCAGCACACTCGTAGGTTGCCGAAGCTGGTGTCCCAGCTGGTCCCAATAAATGCTCAATAAATCTGGCGACAGGGCAGGTTAAGGAAGTGTTTCAATCTGGCAGAGACATTCCTGGGAAACCCTTCCCGTGTGTGGGCGAGCATTATCCTGCTCTAGACTGCCAGTTGGAAGCCCTGCCATGAGAGGCAACACATGTGGCTGGAGGATGTTCTGCATGTATCGCTGATCTGTTAGAGTCTCTCATATCACTACTAGGGGAGGAGCGACTGTCGTATGAGACGGCTCCCCGGATCATCACACCAGCAGTTGGGGCAGTGTGTCGCTCCACAGCAAAGACAAGATTTAAGTGCTCACCACAAGGCCTTCATACTCGAACCCAAGCGTCGTCAGAGCACAAACAGAACCTGGATTCGTCACTAAAGACGACAGGGTTCCAGTCCATAGCAGTCCAGGTTTCTCATTCATGACATCACTGCAAACAAAGACGATTGTGGCTGGCTATCATGGCAGGACACGTAACCGGTGCTGTGACACCAAATTTCCTTCTGCTAAGCGCCTGGAAATGGTCCAGGCAAAGACAGGGATGTGTAATGAAGGTGCCACCTGTGACCTGTGGTGGACAAGGAAACTGTGGCAACTGCTTGCGCTTGTCAGTGAATCAAACGATATTATGTACTGGTGGTCTGTCTGGTCCATTCGGAGCCTGTTCGCCATATGTGCATGCCCTCATGTAACCAGACCAAACCTGTAAATGTATACATACAGGAGCTGCCTGAGACAAAACTGCATGCCAAGTTTTGCAGCAGTCTGACATGTCTACCTGCGTTATGTTGCTTGGCAGTGAGTGTACATGACACTGTGCTACAGTGTCTTATTAGCTTCAAGGCAGTAAGCACATTTCACACCACCCTGTACAAATACACAGTACTTGTGAATTAAACATGGCTGTTTATCTACTGAACCTCCTGTTTGAATTACTCAGGTCAGTGATCACCCAGTTAAGCCAGACTGGTATTAATGTGATCACAGCTTTTGTGTGATATTAACATTATAGATAAGCACCGATCTCGCCTCCTGTACCCGGTTTTCTCATGTGTTGTTGTATCCCATGCACTCTACTGCTACTCCTGTAGAGATAAACAGTCCTAATCGCAAACTGGACTTGAATTAAAAACACTGAAGGCTGGTTTTCCAGACATAGGCTTAATCTATGTCTGGAGAAGCAGCCCTAAGGGCTATTAGTTTAGTCAGACAGATCTGTTGCAGATAGCTGCCAAGCCATTTCCTTAGCAGCACATAATGCAGGATGATAAAATGTTTTCTGAGTAGCTTGTTTAGCAAGCTAATGCAATAATATCAAAATAAGCCAGTTATGTCTGAGAAGATAAGCTCTATCATCTCATTTAGTCGCGACCGTATGACCGCGTATGGCTGGCCAGCTCCCCACGTACCTTCACTGTATGCAGTCCAGCAGTGTGTGTGTGTGTGTGTGTCTGACCAAAGGCATGCATGAAAGGAAACTGAAAAGTGGCCGCAATTTTAGTTTGAGCCACATGGCATCTGCTTTGTGGTTTTTAATAAAGCCTGTTGACAGGGAGTGGACCACTGAGCATTAAATAAAAATGAGGTTTTAAAGTGTGGGGGTCCGAATGCCGTCAGTCTTCCACATCCTCTATGAAATTTCTGCCTTGAGCAGCATTGCAGGCTCCCTTGGTGCTCTTCCGTTCCTCCGCTGATATTGACGAGTGGATGCCATTTGCAAGTATATAAATAAACTAAATTCTCTTTTCGCTGTTTGCTTAAGGCAGCGATATGCAAGTAATATGAACTAATGAAAAAAACAATATGACTTGTTTTTCGCCATTCTGTAGAGGTGGACAGTGTGGAAAATGTGTTTATTTGATTTCTACCCTGCAGATTGGGTTAATGCTGGGAGTTCTTTTTAACCATTCCTCTAACAGCATGGTCCATATCAGGCACCAGTGAGTCAGTGCCGTAATATCCTCCTAGCCCACAGAGTGTGGGAGTTTGAAGAGTTTGCACTCCAGTGCGACTAAGGCAGTATTTAAGCTTGATTAGATTCACTGGAGCAGGTTTTGTAATGTCGTTTTAAAGGGGTTTGACTGGCTGATAGGTAGTCTGCATTGACACATCTCGGGGTTTAACTGCAGACACCGTTTATATCTTATCCAGAGCAATTTACAATTGAATTATGTTACAGAGGTGTCTAGAAATAAAAAAATTAAGATATGTCATCTAGATAACTTGGCAAGATATCATTTTTTTGCAGAGCTTAAATCCACTGCCAAAAAGTAGATCTTGGCAAGCACAATTCTCTTACATCTAGAATTCCCATTTTGAGATTGTCCGCATCAACACATCTCGGGGTTTAACTGCAGACACCATTTATATCTTATCCAGAGCAATTTACAGTTGAATCATGTTACAGAGGCGGATGAATTTTGCGTTAGAGTCTGGCCCAAGTTTTATTAAATGGCAGTATTACCCATTGCATTGTAAGCATCATCCTCACTAACTATAACAACACACCACATGGCCGTGTCCATGACCACACTGCAAAAAATTATATCTTGGCAAGACAGATCATCTTATATCTAGTTAATATATCTTAAAAGTCTAATTTTAAGACGATTTAACTTATTTCCAGATGTTAAGCCAAATTGTCTCACTATATCGGCAGACAGTTGAGCTCATTTTATAAAACATGCTTGAAACAAGTAAAATTATCTATAAATGAGACTTTTAAGATATGTCAACTAGACAACTTGGCAAGATATCATTTTTTTGCTTTGCAGTTGAGCCAAAAAGTAGATCTTGGCAAGCACAATTCTCTTATATCTAGAATTCATTTTGAGATTGTTCTTAGCTCATTTTAAGATGACATATTTCTAGACATTTTATTCTTGTTTTCAGTTGATATTAGAGAGCCAAATGTTACTATATTGGTAGTTTTTGAAAGCTGTTTTAATTGTTGTGTGTCCTGAAATATTGTGATAAATATTGTGATATAAGATATTTGCCATATTTCCCACTCGTATGTTCTACAATTGCACTGCACTACCTTCCCATGTAAAGCTGATCCCATACCTAAGAGTGCACTGGCTATTCTCCACCTCTGTATGTTTAAACTGCGTTCTCTACATGTTTAAATTCCTGAAGGAGCTCCAAGCTTGGTGAGATCTGAGGTTGTTATTATTACTCGTCAGAGCTGTGAAAGCTTTGAACGCTAGACATTCATCCTGAATTAAAATCATGTAGCTCATCAGTGACCACTAATCCAGCTGGAATATAAGGTTTACAATAAAGCTCAGTGATAATCAACAGTGCCAGACTGCAGGGCCACCTACCCACCTCCCTCAGCTTAGACCCCAAACTTTAGCCTGAGCTGTGATCATGGTCCCTGAAAAGTGTGTCACGCTGCACTCTGTCTAATGTTGTTGTTGTTGTTGTTGTTGTTGTTGTTGTCATTAACAATGAAAGAGGACATTGTGCTGAGACAGTTTATGTAAAAGCCACATACAGCCTGCTCCCACCTCCGCCTCCACCTCCAAAAATGGCCATCCATTCTCTCTTTCACCCTCATTTTCTCTGCTCATTACAGCACCGTTTACATGTGCCACTTTGCTTTACACGTCTAAAATGGCTGCCCGCGACAGGGTGTGCAGCCAGACGGGCTCTATTGTCTTAGCTAATGCATTGTTTGTTTTCGCTGTGGTCACCGGCCGCTCTGCCTGATCTTATTTGCATGAAAGTTGCAAGTCAATTGTTGCCTGAATATGATGGAAGCCATTAATCTGTTGATTATTCCTGGCCAGCAATGAACCGTTGACCATCCCCATTGCTTCCACACAATGGCGTGTGGAGTGGTTGTTTTTGTGGAAGCAGGTGGAAGAGTGAGGATTTTGGCGCAGTGGCTGTCAGGCATTAGAGGTGCGAAGCCTCCGAAGCTTTTGTCCGTCAGACTGGGTAACACTTAAAAGCAATAGGCTATCAGCCCCGTTCAGAGGAGTAATAACGTGTTGATCAGCAGCCCTTTGGGACTGAAAGAGTGTCGAGAATAATCTCTCTTCTCTTGACCTCCGTCTCTTTCTGTCTTTCTCTTTTGAGCTCACTCTCCTGGTATAGCTCTAGTCTGTTAATTAATATATGCCTTTAAATAACATTTACCTTGTTTTAACCCTTAAACTATTTAAAGCTGAAATCTGGTTCGTGTCAGGCATTAGCCTATGGTTTTGACTATTCTACACTCAGGATCATCAAATAGCAGTTCATTGGATTCATCCAACAATGGTATTAAAAGCTAAAACCCAAATGCTAAAGAAATAGCTGCACAAACAGTTGAGAAAATTCAAGCAACAGGAATGAAACTTGGTGGGTAGATTTGACATTTGCATTTACATTTACATTTAAGGCATTTAGCAGACGCTTTGGATGAGTGACTTACAACCGAGCTTAGTGTTCAGTCAGAGAATGTTACCTAGCTAGTACAAGAAGGTTAGAGTCTAAAACTCGCCTTGAGCCCAGATGCTGTCCGAACAAGGGCCAGTGCTGATACCTAGAATAAAGAATACTTTAGAGTTAAATACGGCAGAAGTGTTCTACATTTCTGTGTAGCAATCCCAAGTCAGCCAGCACCATTGGGACTACATGCACACAGACCGTTACAACAGCTGCCCTTA
This sequence comes from Semaprochilodus insignis, assembly GCA_034552555.1. Lineage (NCBI taxonomy): Eukaryota > Metazoa > Chordata > Actinopteri > Characiformes > Prochilodontidae > Semaprochilodus > Semaprochilodus insignis. The sequence goes on from CM067476.1 coordinate 35,872,113, forward strand.
ACACCAGGTCAACATCACCAAGACTGCAATGGTATCATGCCAGACTGTCATGGAGTGACTCAGAATGTCAGGGGGTCCAGAAGGCCTGATGTCACTCCACCTCCACAAGTACTGCACAATCTGCAGGAACTGTGTGAGAATATTCAAGCTGCATGGGATGGATTATTGCAGGACACCATTAGGAACCTCTACAACTCCATGCGGAGATGTCTGGCATGACACTACGTCTGTGTAGCTTAGTTAATATTGCCCATATCAGTCTAAATCTATCATCATTTATTGTTCCTGGTAACCTTTATCTTCTTTCCCAGTAGCACTGCAATCCCACACTTCCTTCTGGGTGCAACTATTCTTTTGATGATGTTTGTATGGATTTTTTTCTGAATATGAGTTTGCAGTATATTTCCATATACCTTTGTCACACATTATGCAAATATTACAAATCAGCACTATTACTCATATTTGTCATACACTACATGGACCAAAAATTACTCAACTGAGGTGTTTGAGCCATATCCATTGCTAACAGGTGTGTAGACTCAAGCATATAGCTATGCAATCTCCATAGACATACATTTGCAGTAGAATAGATGGTCTGAGTGGCTCAGTGACTTTAAACATGGCACTGTCATAGGCTAACTTTACCACAGATTAGATTTATGTGATGCTGGAGCTACCCCTGAAGCATCATAAACAGCTCAGCCACAAAACTGTAGACCACACAAACTCACAGAGCACTCCACATTAAATGTCCATGGTTTTGGAATGTGATGTCAAGCAATAAGCTTATAACGTGTGTGATGGCCTGGTGTCCACATACTTTGGGCTTTATTGTTTATGTGCATTTATTTAAGTATATTGCCATATATGTGCATGTACCGGCCTTTTCCAAAATACAGATAAATATAAACATCACATTAACTGTAAATACTGTATATTGCACATATATTCTTAATATGAGCAAATGTGTGTACATCTAATATTCTCTCAAACAAAAAAGTAGCAGCACAGAAGAATGTATTTCAAACGTGTTGAAAAAAGGATGCTGGGAAATCAGTAGGTTGTAGATTCAGATGAAGAAACCCCTTCAGAAGAGATAATGAGCTGAGGCGTGTCTCCTACACAAGGTCTTTCCTCTTCAGTGGATCATGTGCCAATATGTTAGTTTGCCAGATATTTAGTATTCAGGATTTTTGCTGTTTCTGGGTCTAACTAACATCAGCTACAGTAGTTAGCATAGTTAGCAACATGTCTTTGGCAATGAACTCATGCTGAAGCAGTAATGTTTCTGCCATCAAAAGCTTAAGGCGATTAAAAGTCCATTAAGGTGTTTTCCCATCTTGAGCATGTACAAACAGCTATTATGTGGGTGCTGCATCATTTTCACCCCTGCAGTAAAACTGACGTGGTGGTGGTGAGTTAGTGTGTGTTGGGCTGATACGTGTTGATCATAGCAGTGCTGCTGTCCACACACTGTCCACTCTATTAGACACTCTACCTTGCTGGTCCACCTTGTAGGTGTAAAGTCAGAGACGATAGCTCATCTGCTGCCGCACAGTTTGTGTTGGTCATCCTCTAGTCCTTCATCAGTGGTCACAGGACGCTGCCCACAGGCAGCACTGCTGTGTCTGATCCACTCACACCAGCACAACACACACTAACACACCACCACGTCAGTGTCACTGCAGTGCTGAGAATGATCCACCACCCACATAATACCTGCTCTGTGGTGGTCCTGTCGGGGTCCTGACCTTTGAAGGAAAGGGTGAAAGGGGGCTAACAGAATGCGGAGAAACAGATGGACTTCAGTCTGTAACTGTAGACCTACAAAGTGCTCCTATATGGTGTGTGTAGTGAGTGTAGATATAAGGAGGTGGTTTTAATGCCATGGCTGATCGGTGTATTGCAACATGTTGGCAATAACGAGTCCTCATCAACATTCAGTGCGTTACAGCATTCACTGGTCAGCTCTAGATTTCCGTAATTTCCATCCCTGTGCTTAACTGAATGTCCAGTCATTAACATTTACAAAGAGCATCAGAATTAGTCCGAATGGACCTCAGCAGCATGGGTATCGATTTCCCCTAACACTTGCTCTCCAAATGAGGATGTTGCTGGTGATTCAGACTCCAAGCCGCCAGCCCTCTGATCCACTTGTGAACCTCTATGTTGGAAATGTTACAATTTGTTCTTGATTACAAGAGCACTGCTGTTGACTACACCTCGCCCTTGTTGTAATCTCTCAAGAAATAACAAGTGAGCCACCTTGTGTGTCGCTGGACAGGAAACTTGATTGGCTTCAGTACACTGCACCTGGTGCAAGGTGCGCCTTCAAACAACTCATACAGCATGTATGCTCACGCATGCATGCCCACACACACACGGCGCACACGCCTCCTAACGTATTAATATTGATGGGGGATCACTCACCTGTGCAATAACTTCATTAAACAAATGCAGTCCGGCTCAGACGGAGCTCTGAATTTAATCGTGCGCCAGTCGTGGACTAATTGTATTTGTATGGCGTAGCCAGACCAAGTGCTGTAATGATGTAACTGCTCTGCTTCATTATAAATGCATTTGTTCAGCAGCGCACACTTCCACAGAAATCCCTGCTCATCTCGCTGAGTAATCACCCAACACATCAGTCATGCAACTCGCCAGCCTTACGCTTATGGGTAGAGAGAAACTCCTGGATTCCATAAGAACTTCTGCAGTCTTCATAGATCCTATTATAAACTGTGCTAAACATAAAAAAAACATCATATGGTAATCATATGGTAACTGTAGAGGACCAAATCATTTTAGACCATCTGTGTTCCATTCATCATGAAATATTGCTCATCATGACAGTGTAAAGGGCAGCAGGCGGGATAAATAAGGAAACAATGGGAGCTGGAGGAGTGAACACAAGAAATGCAAAGCACATTGCGTGCTGGGAGAGCAGAATGGTCTTCTTAACGGCCGAAAATCCAGAGGGCAGAAATCCCTAGTGTACAGGAAATTCACCTCGTTGAATTTTGCCAGGGAAGGCATCCACCAAATCTGGAACCAACTGACCAAGTCAGTTGTAAGAGTGTCTGAACATTGATGTGGCCTACATCCAGAAACCTGTCCAGTACATGGCAAATCCAATCACACTTCGTATATTTATATGTCTGTGTGTGTGTGTGTGTGTGTGTGTGTGTGTGTGTGTGTGTGTGCGTGTGTTATTACATTATTGAACATTATTGTATTTAAATCATATTCACAATATTGGCTTAAAAAAATTGCCATCAGTTTTCAAGTAATTCCCAGGCTAATATCCCAAAACTAATATCAATCATTTTAGAAGTCTTGTAATGCACATAAAAAGGGGAAATCTTCAGTAAATGCAGACATCATCAAAATACTATATACTTTTTTGTCTTAGCTTGGATGTATAGTTGTATGGACCTATTATGAAATGGTGCTCCTTAAAACATAAGAGGTGCATCAAGAAATTCAAGGTCTTAAATGATTAAAGTAGCCTGTCATCAGCCAACACCAGTAACACCTGTTTCATGACTCAACTGAGACATCATTATTAAGGCTAATATTTTATCTGTAGATGAAATAATTCCTAATGATGAGTGTATCCCATTACACTGCAGCAAACTGGCGTAGCATGGTGCCTAAAAAGCTTCCAGCATGTTAATGCACCACTAGGGAGCACGCCAGCAATTAAGCTGTCAGATTTGCCCTTTAGTGGCACATGGCAAGATAACCTGCTTGACATTGCTATTATCCTGTTATCAGGAAAGAGTGTCTAGCTTGTAGAGCGTCCTATAGAGCTTTTGCTCTGGTGTTTAATTACTTTTTAAATGATTTTTTTTTAAATATGCTTCACACACACGCTTTGCATCAGTTCTAGATTTTATGTTTCTCCTATGAACCACAGTGTTTTTCTGTATTATCTGTAATTACCTTAATGCCAGTGTTCAAGTGGAATGGTGTTGGCGTGAGTACATCAGGTGCAGCATCATTGCTGGGGATTTGAAATGCTGCCCACTTTGTTAGACACACCTACTGTACTAGTACAGCTGGTAGGTATGTGGTTAGTGACTATAGGCCTTTTAACATGCACAATTTGTGTTTGTCAACCACTAGCCCTTCAGCAGTGGTTAGCGTCCCTGCGATGCTGAAGACAATCCATGATACAAATAATATCTGTTCAGTGCTAGTGGAAGCTTTCACTGGATGTATCCCACCTTTGTCACTGGCCCAGACAAAATGACAGCTGAAATGTACTGAAGTGTACTGTCAGTATTTAAATCTTATTAATAAATAAACCAAAACACAAATAAAATCGCATTGGTTAAAAGAAAGACATATTCAGAAATTCAGCCATCCTCCAAATCTGGAACCAACTGACCAATTCAGTTGTAAGAGTGTCTGAACATTGATGTGGCCTACATCCAGAAACTTGTCCAGTCCATGGGAAATCAAATCACAATTCATATATTTATATGTAACAGACAAAGTGACAGCTGAAATGTACTGAAATGTACTGTCAGTAATAAAGCTTATTAATAAATAAACCAAAACACAAATAAAATCGCATTGGTTAAAAGAAAGACATAGTCAGAAATTCCACTTTAGATACTGACCAATCAAACCTGCATTTTAGCTAATGACCATTAAGTATCGAGGTGTCTGGTAATCATTTTAGACGTCAGTGTTCATTGCTAGTTGCTGATACTGGCATTTAAACACTGTCTAGTCACTTACGGTCTGATTTAATGCTTGTCCAGGTTGTTATTGAGGGAGCAAAATGAACTGCTGGACTCTCAGTGTAATTATGGCCTTGGCCTTGATATAGCCATTAATTGGTATTGCAGCCTCTGATGCCTGAGACGCACGTATGAGACAAATAATTTGAGAAATTCGGGTGTGAAACGACACTCAGCACTGTTTGGCCGAGCTAAAGAAGCTGGTGGGGGCTCACATATACATGCCACAAGTTTACCTGAATAATGTTTTTTACTGTGTTTTTTGAATGTGTTTTAACTGTTTCAAACAATAAAGATATTTTACATTTACTTAAATTGTGAAACATGGCTGTTATTGCTAATTATATAATAGTAAATACTGTATATATGTATATATATATATTATTTAAACAAGTATATATACATTACATATCTGTCTATTTATATATGTATCAGTATTCATTATTAGCGTATACATAAGATCAGATATAGGTATCAGAAGGGAAAAAGTGGTTGCGCTGCATTTCTACTTGGAATTGGACAAAAGGTCAGTGTAGAAGGAAATATCAGAACCCCTCAAGACCATCACTACTGCACACAGACTTTCCTGAGTGTTATGTATTTCAGTTTTGCTCCGAGGTCAATGCTCAGCAAACATTGGCCCACCGGTGAGTTTTTCCAACCTAAATGGCAACACTGTTGCTGCTGCTGGACAGAGGTGGGCTAATAAATTGTACAGCAACAAATAGTATACAGTCAGTAGTTCCACCTATGCCAGTGTTAGACCTATGTTACAGTCTTATGGAAAGGTTTGGGTACCTATTCATAGCTTTTGCAATTTAAGCTACACATAAGCTACACATCTTCTACAGAGAATGGACGTTTTAATGCATTACTGTTAATTTGCTGAATTTAATTCATTATTTTGTAACTGGTACAGAAATGATTACATATTATATATTATACATATTATATAGTCTATGTTATATTTCTGGCTAAACTTAATAATAATAATAGAATAATACAAATTGTGCAGTATGGAGAAAATATGGACAAAATGCCACATTTAAGTTTGTTCCAAGATGTATACTATTTTTATTTAACAAAATTTTTCACACTTTGACATGCAATTGTTTATGGTTGGTTAAGACTATAGTTTGTCATTAGGAGAAGCTTATTGCACTGTAGTTTGATGGTGGGCTCCATGCTTTGCTTTTTGTTTTAAGCACCACCCTTATCTTTGATTACAACAGCAGAGGGCAGCTGTGCTCTGCAGAATTGCACTACAAGTACTTGTACAGCACCTATAGAGAGTCATTAAGACATATCTCTCTCTCTCCCTCTCTCTCTCTCTCTCTCTGCCTCTCTCCCTCCCTCTCTCTCTCTGAGCTGGGTATCCAGGGTAGAAACAGCAAGGGGAGGGGGAACACCATCATCATGGAGTAAAGCCATCATAGGGATGTTATGTAATGGAGTGTCTGCACAAAGAAAGAGGGGGCTGAGCAGAAGTACTAACACAAATCTCAAAGAAAAGGGGGATGAGCGTGCACACCTATGACAGAGTAGGGCCTGGTTTAATATCTTATTACAGAAACTGACTGTCGGCAAAAGGCGCATATAGACACTGTAATAGTCCACCTGTTTTGATAGAGGATGCCTGTATGTTTGCATGTATCCCTAAAATACTGCAGAGGGAATGCAGTTCTAAATGAAGGTAATCGTGTTATACCTCATTACTCATTTACGTAAAACAAAAACCCTTGGCTTTTTGCAAAAAGGCTTCCATCCAGATGAGTGAAGAAATGTGTTGTAGAAACACCCCACATTTTGGTTTCCTTGAGCAGCAGGAGGTCCTCAAGATGAACCTTGTCACAGGTGGTGTTGTGCTTTTACCAAGAACGTCTTCATTCTTTTGGGTGTAGCATAAGCTGGGCCAGTGTGTCTTCATCAGAGCAGCTGTTGCATCTGATTTCATCATCGATTCCGGGCTGACATCAGTGCAGATCCTATGCATTATGGTGATGAGCGATTTCGCGTTTCTCCGACCAGAACCTGCTCTTCAGGATGACAAGCTCCTTGCATTCAGCTACACGCTACTCTCACGCAGTTCCTGCAGATTGTGCGGTAGGGGTGGAGGTGGAGTGACACCAGGCCTTCTGCACATGTGACACGTGACAACAAACCATTCGTCTTGGTGCTGACCATGGTGCCCCCGCATGTCTCCACCAAGACAAAAGCGAGACTCTTCATTGAATATGGATGGGGATGGATTATTGCTGCCATTCTGAGTCACTCCATGACAGTCTGGCACGACACCATTGCAGTCTTTGGCTATGTTAAGGGCACGTGGTGTTAAGGGCAGCTGCCGTCCACTTTCAGTGTCCCTCGGAAACACTTCCGTTGTGTTTTGAGGCTTTCTGCATGTGTTTTGGAAGTTGCATGTGTTTTCAGTGTTTGCAGCGCGTTTGAGACTTTGCAGCGCGTTTGGTTAATGGTTTGCAAGCAGTCTCATTTTGATGCTTGTGTTTTCAGATCTTGCAGCGCGTTTGGCTAATGTTGTGCAAGTCGTGTCATTTTGATGCATGTGTTTTGAGACTTTGCAGCGCGTTTTTAGCTTGCAGTGCGTTGGGCTTTCTCGGCCACTGTAAGAACAGCATGGATAGGCCACTTGTTTGACGTTCACTATAATAAATAACAAAAAATGTCAACATGTACAACTTGCTTTTGCAACCACAGCTCAGATTGGATTCAAACCCAGCACCTTCTCATCAGAAGATTAGTGCCAGTCTATGCTTTTATGTTCTTTACATAAATGGTGGGTGACCCAGTTTTGTTTAGGGTGCTGCTACACAAACACCAAAGGAGCACATTTTCCTGATGCTCATGTATCAGAGTACTGCTGCCCCTGCAACATTGTGCTGGTGCTACAGTCAACTGTAACCAATTGGATTCCAGCCCTTCTCCATTCCACAGTGGAATCTCATAGGATGCGGATGGCGTTGCATAACCTATAGCAATTGGTAACAGAGATGAGGGAAACTGGTCCCAGGTCAGATTTCTCCGGGACGAGATGCAGGTCACATCGTCCCTGAGGGTTCGGCGTTCAGACATGGCGGCATTCTACGTCTCCAAGGACCAGGACAAGTGGGGGAGACAGAAGTGTTTTATGACTGCAATTAGTATTGCAGCTTCCATTATCACTGAGTGCTTAGCTAAATAAGGGCTCAGAGAGCTAAGGGTCCTTTTTTTTAGGTGGTGTAAAAGTTGGCCGGGGCAAAACATTGCAGGCAGGCTATTAAACGGCGACTTTGAGAAGAGCTGAAGGTGAAATGCTGTTGATTGCTTTTTGTGAGTCATGCCTTCCAAACACATACACATAATGCCCTTCTGGGTACCACGATACCAATATCCGACGTGACCTTATTACGTCAGTATGCTGTTGGCACAGGTGGATGATTCTCTCTCTTTCTCTCTCTCTCTCTCTCTCTCTCTCTCTCTCTCTCTGGCTGTACCCTTAGGCTCTTTGTGAAAATGGAATGATGCTGAAGTGAATGTAAGGGTAGAGAGAGGAACACATAAAAACCCCACTCTCTCTCTCAGTCTTCCCAGCACCACAGAATCCCCCAATGGCTAGAGTTCAGCAATCCAGCAGAGAACAAAACACTGCACTACCCAAATAGGATCCTAACGCACACCAAGATTGATATCCACCCAAAAACGGCACGTCACCTGCTGCTGCTGCTGCTGACACTCTCTCCCTCGAGTGCATAATTTATCATTGCCATCATGGGAGCTATTACGTCTCCCACAGTACCACAGCTGAACAGTGTCAAAAAGGTGACTGGAGTTTTTAATGCACCCTTGACCAGCTGTCAGATTGCACACAAAATGGTAGCAATTAGGCACTCGCATCTCATCTCTCATGGCGTTTCGGCAGATTAACTGGTGAAACTTTCACATCGTTCATTATCGGTTGGGTGAGGCCACCGTTTTTAATGAGGTTTTATAGGATTGGAAGGATGACTGGTGCCTTGGAAGAGATAGAAGGCTATGATGAATGCCAAAGCTTGGCTCGATCTATTATGCTGGCTTGGAGGAGGTTTAGCCTGCAAGGCATTTTTGGCATATGGATGAAACCACAAACAAGAACAGTGACTGATACATGGTCAGTAATGTGACTGATTGGGTTGGGTGCTTTGCAAGACCCAGTCAAGACTGTTACAGGCAGGTTAGTTTTTGATACTGTGCCAACAGGTGCCAAAGTATGTACTAACATATATCTTTAACATATATAACCGAGTCTGGTCCAGTTTGTGCACCTAGTTTTGAACAGTTTGGTGCATTTCCACCAAACATAAGTTGGGGCCCTGAACCTGAAAAGTTTGCTCCCAGCTGGAATAGTAGGTTCCCCAGCACGAACTGTGATGGCATCTGTGAGCAAGTCAGTAGTTGAGGAGAAAGAAGGGGACAATGGCAACACCCAATGGTCTGCTGAAGAACCTCTTCTATGTCTTCTTACCAGCAGTAGTTGACCCGTGCTTGCCTTCTGGATATCATTGCTGTCCAAAGAAAAAATGTGTGTCTCTAAAATGGCAACTTTACAGGAGAGGGCAAAAACCTCATTTAACTTTAATGTAAGTCAACGGAACCAGACTTTTGTCCATGCAGTTTTGGAGATAAATGTTTTTCATTGGACAGTGACGATATAAACAAACTTCAGCAATAACAGCACAAACACTCGCAGGTGATCTACACACTCATAAAGCCATATTTTTACTACTGTTTATTACCGCTGTGCAATGCTCTCTGTTGACACTGATGACGCGTCCTTTGACTTTTCTTGGTGCCAGTAAAACACGGGTGCAAACGCAGACTGGTTCCCTGAATAATACCAAGATTGTACGAAGCCTGAATGGAACCACTTCGAGAACCAGAAGTTCTTTTGGTCAAAAAGGGGTAATAGTGTTTCAGGCCTGCAGCATTTTACCAGGATGAAAACATTCACATTTTCCAGACTGCTGGACTCAGCTGTACACCTGCCTCACACCATACTGAGTCTGTTACCTGTCCATACTATGTTTCATTCTTGTAGTTAAACTTGGGTAGACTGTTAGTCATTGCTTGTTATTGGTTAATCTGAAGATTTCTGCCTAACGATTAGATTCACTTCATCTCTTTATTCAGGTATAACTCATATTGCTTTGTTGTTTGAGATGGGAATTGATACAATTGTATTGATACTAATGCCATTACTGATTATGCATAGCAGTCTGAGTCTTTATCAATCCCTATATTGATTGATTTTCTGTGTGAGGAAAAAAATGAAGGGATACACAGGTTTTCGGGGTCAGTGCAGCTGTTCTACATGTAAAAGGCCAGCCTGTCTCAACCCTGGTCCTGGAAGACCACTTTTTAGTATTTTCCCTGTTTCCAACACACCTATACCCATGAACCAGCTCATTAACGGTTGATGATTTGGTGTAACATAGCTGAGTTAAAGCTGGAACAGCACTAAAATGTGCCGGGCAGTGGACAGCCTTCCAGGACCAGGGTTGAGAAACTCTGTAATAGGCTATAATAGGCAATATCCAGAATGTCTCACACAGTCTATGTCTGCTTTAAGCTGTACCTCAACTGACACACAAGTACCCTGTAGGAAAGCAGGTAACCTGTCAAAATTCTGGTTCCTGCTATGAAGAAGGGGTGCAAACCTTACACTACAAATTTTGTGATTGCACGGTGACACTCATCCACACTTTCTTTGCTCATTTTCCTTCCCTGTGCAACAAGCAAGAAAGAGTTTGACTGGCCAGAAACTGATGGGCAAGTCAAGAAGCTACCTGGGATTCCTGGAATTTGCAGCCCATGTTGCACTGAAAGATGATTCAACACATTTCACCAAACGTCTTCATTCTCATTCACCTCATTCTTCATTTCACAAAGAAAATGGGCTTTCGTCCCAGACACTGAAAGCAGCACAGTTGTCATCTTTCTTTGTGGAAGGAAGCCATGCTTATCCCCTCCAACATGACTCCTTGTTACAAACTTCCAGCAGCGTAGACACAGAGTTTGACCTTGTGCCGCACAAGTTTTTGCAAAGCCCCACCTAGAACTTTTTTTTGTATAAAAGTTCTGAGAATATGCAGTGCAATGGTCCATTAATGTTTTCAGCAGGACGTTTTCTTTTGGTTCCCAGAATGTTCTTTTTAAAGGTAGTAGAACGTTCTCTAAAACATTCTCAGATCTCAGTAACATCCATGAAACATTTTCTGAATGTTGGGCTGAGAATGTTTTTCTTTTGACATCATGTAACATAATCTGTTGCCCAGACAACATCCTCAACGTTGCAGTTACAACATTATGTCTTAGTTAACATTTAACCTTATAGGAACATTCTCTGAAATTATAAACATCTTTAAAATGTTCTCTGAACATTAGACTAAAACATTTTCTTTAAAACTTATCAGAACTTGTAGGTGACATTGGCCAAAGTTCTGGGAACGTTCCCTGCTAGCCGGAGTGCAACTGTCGGAAAAACATTAATAAAAGGAATTGTTCACCTCGGAGGCATACAATTCCGAAGGATTGGGCAATGTGGAGCAAGTTTGCAGTTCCCATCCTGGTTTGGTGTGTTATTGTTTTGCTCTCTGGTACTGTCTGGAAGGATGGGTTTCCCTGTCTCGGATATCTCAAGGTTTCTTGTGTCTGGTGAGGGTTATGCCAGCGTTACGTCTCTTCAGATCTTCAGCTCCAGTCTCCTACTCCAGCTATCTGCAGATCTCGACCTTTGTTGTGTGTGCTTATTTCATTTCAGGTCTGATGATTTGTCTGGTCAGTCAAACTGGAGTGATGGAAGCTGACAAGACTGGCTTTGTCATTGAAGCAATTGGTTGCTAAACCATATACTTTTGTCAAGGGGGGTCTTATTTTATGCCCTTGATGTTCTACTTTCAGTAGTAAACATTAGCACATATCCTCCCCTCTGGTCATTGCATCTAGGTGTGTGACTATGTATATGTATATGGTAATGTATTAATCCATCAGTGTAGGATGGCTGGGAGCTCCCGCCACTGCCTTTTCTTGTCTAGCATACGCCCACAGGCTTAAAGGTCACCTCTGTCAGCTCAAGGTCTCTTTTATCCCCGTTTAACACACACACAAATACACACACACACACACACACACACGAGAGCTTCTCCCAGCCCATTTAATATTACAGTAGACCTTCACATTATGTTAATGCTGCGTACAGATATGGGAATTGTAGCCAATGCAAACTGACATTACCATAATAATAATAATAACTGCATTACATTCATCTGTTTGTCTGATTAGTTTCATTCCACATATGTATGCCCACCATGTTCCTAAGGCTATTGCCCTGCCAAACAAGCAGTACTGCTCACATGCCCGTTTGCACTGCTGGAAGGTTAAAAGGTGTATCCACCAGGGGGCGTGTCAGGGCTGGAACTTCATTGCCCAGCATGTGAATAACCTAATAATGACCTACGGTGATGGCTGTGGTGGTTTGATCAAAGCATGATAATGGCCTGATAAAGGTTATAAGGGCAGGAAAAGGGATGGGTGATAATGCAAAAACATAATATGGACTGGACTAATTATGCCCACTTTGTAATAAACATCTGAGGATTGTCAAGATAATAATTGTGACATAATGTATCACGATAATGATGAAATATCATCATATTGCCCACCTCAAGGCTCTAATAAAAATGCCAAGGCTAAATAGAGACCTAGATGTCCGTTAAGGTCCCCTCACGCAGGGTAAAATTAAGTTTCTTAGTCTCGGTATATCGACACCGTTCCAATCTCAATTTTTCTGGAATTTTTTCCATGGAGAATGAATGGGATGGAAAAGTGCAAGCCCATCTACTGTACTTCTTCTCAAACCAGGGACACAGTTTCTGGTACACCATCTCAGGGCAGATGTCCCAGCCCGAATTTAATGTTGGGTCGACCCCCACTAGTTTGTTTTTTTTTCCCCTCCATAGAGTCCCATTTATTTGTTTCGATCCCACCCAAAAGCCTATTGTATCCTTTAACCTACAGCCGCCGAACTGCATGTACTCATTCAGGGCAGACCCATGAACTCTATTCCACAGCCATCCTGACCCGCACTCCACTATGTTTATTTGTCCCTCTCTCCTCCCAACTTGGCAACCACAGCCTAACAAGAAGTGGGAACCATTTAAGATGCGCAACATTCCAGGTTTTCTTCAACAAATGCACTTTTCTGGTTGTTCTTGTTAGCAATATCGATACCTTAACTTGGATACTGTTTCTTGAATGTTTTTGTCTCATTCATTTGCAAACCAAACGTGGGCGTGGCTTAAACCATTAGTAACATGTATATGGAATGTTATTTAGACAGCCAATCAACAGTCTAGATTTTGAAACAGTAATACTTGCTTGCTCACGGATGCTAAGAGTCACTTCTTAAATATGCAGATTTGCTACTGGATGATGGAAATAATCAGTAATTATTAGATCGCTCAGGAGGTACCGTTATGACACACAGCTCTACGCAGCATATGCATGGCAGCCATCTTGTGCAGTTAAAATTGAGTAGTACCTTAACACATTTACATCAGAGGGATTTAAGCTGTGTTCCTGAAAGTGTAGATATTAACTCCGACGCCCAAAAGCTGCCATGCTGTGCTGGAGTTTTTAGCATACGTGTCTCATCTCTGAGAAGAGCTGACGCTGCTGACTTTCAGATCTGTTACAGCAGGCTGCTGTCATAGACGAATCTTCCTCACATGTTTTAATTTCCTTCATAGGTACGTATCTAAAACATCAAAGTCGTTTCCACACATGTGGATATGTGTGCCGCGAAGGAACCCAATGTATTATCCGCCAGTGGAAGTCCCTTTCTCTAATATGATAATATGCCGTTGCCGCCTTGATATGATAATTTGGTGTTGCGTGGTTCCTTTGTTCCGTGCCTTTGTTTAAGGATTCAGAGATTAGGTATGATAAATGTTATGAGTGCTTGGGATATAGGCTGTGATTCATTTCATTTGCACATACCTTATGAAAACACGTCACTCCAAGAAATCCTCGGTTTCGTTTTGCTTCGAGTTGTACTGGTAGTGGCTGGGATAAGGCATGTGCTAGGATACAGTTATCACATAGCCTTTCATCATGGCCTCTGATGTTGTGGCATCGATGTAGGAGAAGAGGCGGGAAACATGGCGCTTTAAGCGAATGCTGTTTTATTGAACACAGCAGCAGGTGCGAAACACCACCAGGAAGCAGGCAGGTCATTAATACTTACACAACACCAGGCCATGGGAGCCACACAAGCCATCTAACTACCCCACAACCCAGCAGGAAATGCCACATGCAACAGGCATACATCTTGAAACTAACATTTCCAACTTTCATTTGCAGCCACGTTGCTTCCTGTGAGCTTCATATGCATCTGCAGCAAAGCAAACATGTAGCAGGTTGCAACATAACCCTTCCAGCAAAGGTCAGCCATCCCAACGACTGAGTCCCTGGAACGCACATTTGTTGAAGCACCATTCCATTACTGTCAACTAGGGGAGGCTATCTCACTTCTGATACCACTGTGGAGCCGATGCTCTGCATGGTCACTTCTTCCGTGGGAGCAAACCAATAGTGTGTCACTATGATATCATAATACTGTATGCAAGTATAGGAGAATACATGCACATCCATACACATGTGCAATACTCACATCGCAGGACATGCAGTGTTAAGTAAGACGAATTAAATGAAACGCTTCATGCTACAACTTGTTTAGCTGCTTGATACAAAAGGAAAGCTTGCACGGTTCCTGGAGTCTGATTTAAGGCTTCTTGGATACACAGAGAAGAGAAGTAGCGCTCACCTGCTTTTGTGTTTGGGGCACTGAAACCGATTACATTAAACATTGAAGTTCCAGAGAACATGGTTCACACTCACAACAGTCTTAAAGTCATTTCTCAGCTTTTATTATTATTATTATTACACTGAATAATGTTTTTGAATAATGCTGTTCAAGTCATCTGGTGAAAATTCCAGAATATTTCTTCATATCGCAATATATATAAAAAATGCAATGTAAACTTTTGTCCAATATTGTGCAGCCCTATTTTATATGAAACAAATATATCAATATATAACAACAAAACCATCAAGAAGTTGAATTGCACTGTGATATCAACATCAAGGTGTTCACAATAATGATATTGCGTGTCTAGCTTTGCGGTCTATCTTATTATGGAATATCGGAACATGCCTAGCTGGAATACATGTAAGCTATCGGAGTTCAAACAGGGGATAATAGAATAGTGTGCAGTGCATGCAGTTGTTTTCCTGGAGTAATGACTCTCTGTGTTAATTGAAACCTTGGGCAAAACGTGGAAATGTAGTTAATGACTGTAACATGATTGTTTTGGGGCTTAAGCCCTCCCTGACCTGACAGTCCACAGTGCAAGCCAGACAGATGGAGAAGAGATGGATAGTGTGCCTTGCCCTCCCGTGCTGTGGGGACTTCAATTCTTCATCTCTCTCTCTCTCTCTCTCTCTCTCTCTCTCTCTCTCTCTCTCTCTCTTGTGGTGCAATGCAGTGGCTTCACCATATTGCAATCACATACACTTGGTATAGTAGATCTGTGCGTGTGTGTGTGTGTGTGTGTGTGTGTGAGAGTATGTGTATCTGGCTACCTTTTTCTTCTGTTTCCACTAATTCCCCACCTCTCAGCAGGTTAACAACAAAGCTATGACAACGAGCTCACATAACCAGCGGATTTGCATATCAAAAAGTATTCACACGTTCTGGGAACAGAGAGAGAAAGAGAGAGAGAGAGAAAGAGAGAGAGACTCCCTTGTGTTTATTCTGGTCTCTATTTGCATATGAACCACCCTGTTACCGGCCCTCCCGCTACTGTTAATGGAAAAGAAGCCTCGTCCCCTTTATATTCATAGAGGACTTGACTTCAATCGTGCTCCAGCAATAGTGGCAAATTTAGCCCCGCCGTATGAAAATATCATTGCGACAGAGATCTATATTCCTCTGTCTTTGTACCCAGAGCAGCTGAAATTGTCAAACCACTGGCTTACCAGAGCTTTTATAGACTGCATATTTGATTTCTCGCGGCACGATTTAGCTATTCTGTCTTGCTCCATTGTTTTGAGCGCGACCTCCTTTAGAGCGCCACTGCCGGGAACGGGGCCACCGCGGCACGTGAGCAGGTGCCGGAAGTGCTTCGTCTGGCCTGTGGAGATGCTCGGCTTTTGATTTGTGACTGTCTTTGAGTTTTATTACTCTCCAAATGATGGCAAGGGTGAAGGAGGGATGAGTGAGTGGCTCGACTGAAGCTGGCTGTGAAGTTCTCGCTGTCCTTTGTGCTCCTGACAGGTGGCGCAAGACCACTTCTTCTGCATACCTGTGCAGAAGCCCCCTCCTCCTGTGAATACCCAGTGTCTGTTTCTTAATCAGGTGGATCATGTGCAGCTGTGAACACTGAATCATTTCGTTTCCCTTCAGTTCACGTACGTAGATCACAAGGTGCAGGCTCACTGTTAGTACCAAGAATTAATAAAGTTACATCAGGGAGAGCCTTTTCATACAAAGCCCCCCAGCTTTGAAATAACCTTCCAGTTAACTGCCAGTTTGCCTACTCTTAAGTTTCTTCTTGTCTTTTGCTGTGAGGGGGCTTCACCTGCATCCCGCACACCCATCAGACGATCATGCTATTTAATCACAGACAAATCGGACATTTCTTCCTCTGCCTCGAAAACACTCAGCACTTCTCCTATTCTTTCTAATAGACTATCATCATAGTCTTCCATCTAACAGTTACTAACAGTTCTTATTCAGTACTGCCTATAATTATAAACTCTGATCCTTTTTGTGTCGCTATCCGGGGTCAACCTGAAGAGGATGGGTTCCCCTTTTGAGTCTTGGCTCAACTCGAGGTTTCTTCCTCTTGCTCTGAGGGAGTTTTTCCTCGCCACTGTCGCCTTTGGCTTGCTCATTGGGGGATTGGAAAGCTTCTTTTGTGCTGTAGAAAGCGCATATAAATAAATTTGATTTGACTACTATTGGGGAAATTAACCAGGGATAATGGGGTCCTTAGCTGCATATGTTGTGGCTGAGCTGTTTAGAGCTTTCAGTCCATATTGCCTACGATTAGCATGTACAGCTACATGCCACAGAATTCTGTTTGGTTCACTTTCTGCTGAAGCATCGAAAGCTTGTGATTCCAGTTTGGCTTCCAGTAACATGGCTGCCATAATAATTTTATTGCTACAGTTTTTTCTATTAGACTTTATTGCTTTGTGGTTTGTGCCTTTAGTGCAATTTCAGTCCTTCCCCTACCATTAAATAGGCCACTCATATGCTGCCTGGCTTGGACATATCCCAGTGGAGGTGTAGTGGGGACCACATGAGCGTTATTTACAGAATACATATTCTATTCAACCTGAAACCAAAGCGAACGTTTTTGTTTCATGTCTCTGCTCATAGTAAACACAGTTCAAACCATATCAAACCATTTAAAATACAGAACATTTGTTTTCTTATAATACTGATTTGAAGTGTAGTGGCTTCTGGCTCCCCTTCAACAATATACAATAGATGACATCACCGTGCACCAGTGGTGATATATGTGGTAAATAATATTTAGAAATAAATTTACCCCTAATATCATATTTCACCTCTATCTTGCTAGTGAATAGACCTTCAACTAATACTGTCTTTCACTCAGAAATATGGTACAGAAGGAGAATCTGTGTATATGTTTCCTGCTGTCTTTTAAGGTTGCTATAAAGTGGAAAACTTGCCAGTGGTGCTGGCACTAACAGGATGACTCATGGAGGACATCACTGCTCGCTGAAGGTCTGCAATCATGGCTGTTGGGTCAGTCAGACACAGCCATAAGGCCCATCCTTGCTTACGCCACATGTGCGGCTGAGTGAGAAACTTGAATCATTCGCATGTCTTACGATGTCAAACCTACCCACCAAGTTGATTCCTTCTGGGTGCGGATATTCTTTTGTTGATGAGTGTACAATAGAGGTTCAGTCCAGTTCAGTCTTTATTATTGTCTCTCAAGGAGAAATTAGATTTGCAAGCATGTACTATCATACATTACGACCACTAACAACAATAAATCAACACGTTAAAATACCGACCCAGTCTTACATTCATTTATCCCTCTTATACAACAACATAAGGGATTAAAGAGTTTTCATATCTATTGCATCAAATCTTTGGAAGTCTATAGCGAGAGTCTGATGGTACAAATTTTCAAACCTGCTAATAAATACAACTGTCGAAACTGGCTCGATAAAAGACTTGTAAAATAAAGCCATAAGCTTTGAGCACATCTGAAACTTCCTGAGATTTTTGTTGACACTTCTCGAAGATCTTGTGTGTGTTCCGATCAAAACAGAGATGGGAGATATGGCACACATCAAGCGTATATGTGGTATATCAGGATATGTATTGTTTCAGACGTCTAATCGGTTAACTGTCAAGTGTAAGCCTGTAGAGTTTAGATGGATGTGTCTAAACTTTTGACTGAGAGTGTATATCTTTTATATTATTGGTTTAGGCACCATCAGGGCTTTCAATAAGGGCACATGCCCCAATGCCTTTAATATTTAGTCATCAGGCTGTAACATTACAGATCGGCTTAATGGTAATACTTGAAGAGTGACAGTAGTTTTGTAATAACTGGTTATGAAATCACGTATGACTTATATCATCGACCGTAATTTCCCCCTCACCTCATTAATCCTGCCACCAGGCCAGATACAAGAGCATATGTTAACATTTGTATTCTTATTCAAGAGTATATTTGAACACTGAGTAGTGTGTCCTGTAATTGGAGGGCATATTTGAATGCTGAATAATTTCCTTCCCTGTTTTTATTTTGAGTGCATATTTCAATGCCTAATCTTCCTCCCTTTGATTTAAGTGCATCTTTAAATGCTGAACAGTTTTTTCCTCTTTTATTCAAGTTCATGTTTGAATCATGAATCACCCCCCCCCCCCCCTTCAATTCTCAATTTTAGTGCATATTTGAATGGTGAATCACCCCCCACCCTTTAGCTCAAGAGCATATTTAAATGCTAAATTGTTTCATTTTCAT